>JAUTDX010007244.1:52500-65970 GCA_030844895.1 Ambrosia x helenae
TCTACCCCCGAACCAGCAGCCTTCGCGCCAAGCAAGACCGCCCTTGTCCCTTTCCTTTATCCATTCCGCCTCCTTCTTTGCTTTGTTCCAATAGAGTCTAAGGCAAAGCTAAAGTGGTTCGTATGCCTACTTTACCTACTTGACGAAAGGGAACGAACTTAGCCGGGTTTATGGATTGGATTCAGTCAGCCTCACTCCTTCCTTTTTATGTTGTCGTGATGGTTACCGGCGAACGCTCCCAAAGGCGACCCTCTCCTCGTTCCGCCCGCTGGCCTATCGGGATAGCAGCCTTCGGGCTTTGCCTGCCCTTTCTAATAAAGAATTATGGCTCGGCCCGGGAAAGCGCTGGCAACAACAGAAAGGAAGGGGTCCATGTAGCTGCTGCACCCGCCCCCCTCTTAGTCAATGGGGCAGCAGGTTCGGCATCTACTACAAAAGAGAGAATCCACTTCAGATAACCACGCCTCTGCTAGGCAGCGTGTGGAATGGCCGAGAGCGGACCTTATTGGATATATAATCCAAGTCGAGAGTAGAGTTACGGGAACAGCCGTATGATGGAAAACGACTTTCACGTTCGGTTCAGAGAGCACTTTTTTCGTTGAGAATTCCTCGTTCCCTCTCGATAGACCAGCGGCGAATTCAAAACTTGTGGGGCCCTATCTATTCCATCTCTCGAGCCCCGAAGAAAACCCCCCTCCCCTTCGGATTACATATCTCTTTTGACTCTATATATGTGGGCACCTGATATCTATGAGGGTTCACCCACCCCGGTTACAGCATTCCTTTCTATTGCGCCTAAAATCTCTATTTCTGCTAATATTTCACGTCTTTCTATTTATGGTTCTTATGGAGCTACATTGCAACAAATCTTCTTTTTCTGCAGCATTGCTTCTATGATCTTAGGAGCGCTGGCCGCCATGGCCCAAACGAAAGTCAAAAGACTTCTAGCTCATAGTTCAATTGGACATGTAGGTTATATTCGTACTGGTTTCTCATGTGGAACCATAGAAGGAATTCAATCACTACTAATTGGTATCTTTATTTATGCATCAATGACGATAGATGCATTCGCCATAGTTTCAGCATTACGGCAAAGCCGTGTCAAATATATAGCGGATTTGGGCGCTCTAGCCAAAACGAATCCTATTTCGGCTATTACCTTCTCCATTACTATGTTCTCCTACGCAGGAATACCCCCGTTAGCCGGCTTTTGTAGCAAATTCTATTTGTTCTTCGCCGCTTTGGGTTGTGGGGCTTACTTCCTAGCCCCAGTGGGAGTAGTGACTAGCGTTATAGGTCGTTGGGCGGTCGGAAGGTTGCCACGAGTAAGTCAGTTTGGGGGACCGAAGGCAGTTCTCCGTGGACCGGACACGTAGCTTACCGAATCAGTTGCGACACGGATGGGAATGCATGCTACGAAAGATAGGGTCGAGTCTGATACATCAACCGTCTACTCAATATCCTTGTACGGGTCCACAATCACTACACGAGATGAACCTTGGTTTGGTGAATTGAAGTTGGCCTTAGGTGTAATAGGACTCCCAGTTACTGTACGCAATCGTATACTGAGGTGCTCCCCGCCGGTTGTTGGAACGACGCGAGCCGGGCCGGGTCTCGATTCAGAAAGATGAAGGGCCCAAAAGTCTAAATAGGGAGTTATAAATTCCCCATCTCATTGGGGGCGGAAAACGAATCGACATCTCGATGTGATACAGCCTTTTCTATTTTAGTTGGGAAAGAACGGCGAAGTCCATCCGAACCGTCCAATGAAGAATAAGAGGAGAGCAAAGCGCCAATGGCGCGCGAAGCGCATGCGGAACGGGCACGGAGAAAAGGAAGTTTGGAGGAGAAGCAGCCGAGCTCATTCCCTTCGCTTCCTGGGCCCAAAGCAGTGCAGTCTTTCCTGGCCAAATAAAGGATTTGGGGCTTCTTGCTACGCTACTTCACTAGAAAATCCTTTCTTTAGTCATATATATAAAGAGAAAGATAGATCCATCTATCCTATCCGATTTCTATTTTGATATCGAAAAAAGAATCTATTTCATTCAACGTTTGATTCAAAGAACTGTGCTTAGCCCTCCCCCGCTCATGAAAGGGCTCTGCTGCAATGGATGGCAGAGGGTCCGTAGTACTCGAAGCACTGGAGTGATCCAGTAGCCGGGAAGGGGCCTAGAAGTGCCTACTACTACACCGCACTACACTTGGCTCTACACATTTACAGAGCTAACCCCTGTCCAGTACCTGGCAGAGCTAAGGGGGCTTCAATCCTTACTCTTTATCTTCATCTTCGCCCAGGCTAACGGGGCCTTACTTATTCAGGAGGGAGAGTGGAGCCTCGAGAAGCACTGTTGAGAGGAAGATCTTTGGCCCCTCTTCATTCTCTACAGGGTTCCAAACCTTTCTTCAACATAGGTGACAAGGAGCGAGGCCGCGATGGAAGAGATCAAACACGGGAATAAGAAGTCATTCCATTACCCCCCTTTTTCTTTTTCTTTTTTCTTTTTTTCATTTTGATAGAGGGGGATGGAGAAAGTGGACAAAACAGACTCGCATTTCTCATCGAACAAATACAGGAAAAGAATCATATTGAAAACGCTCCTAACCCAAGCCCTTCCTTCGTAGAGCCATGTATTGTAAGTGATCCGAACCTGCCCGGAGCGAGCCCCCCATAGAGGCAAGTGAAGTTGGTGAGCCGTATGATGGGCAACTATCTCCTGCGGTTCGGAGAGGACTCAGCTGTTAGTTAGTACCCCCTTGGTTTCGGGGTGGACCCTTTCACTCTATTTTATTATATACGCTTAGTGAAAAGAATGTTTTTTGATACACCTAGGACATGGATTCTATATGAACCAATGGATCGTGACAAGTCGTTACTACTAGCAATGACTTCCTCTTTCATTACTTCATTCTTTCCATATCCCTCTCCTTTGTTCTCAGTTACTCATCAAATGGCACTCAGTTCATATCTTTAATTTCAGTTCGATCATTGACAAGGTTCAAAGAAAGGGTGGGCTATTGATAAAGAATCGATTCCAAATCACAATGCTAGCAGATGGCGGAGGAAAGGAAATTTGATCGCCATTAGTCTCCTTAGATAAAGTACTCGCTATGATAAGAAGATGATCCACTAGAGAGTGGTCCCAGGGACGGGTCAGAAGGTATAGGATTTGAAAAGGGCAAGCAGGCGCAAGAACACAAACAGAAGATTCAACAGAGTATGAAATTTCCTGGGAAGGCCAGTTGGGTGAGTTGGCTTTAGGAAAGGTTCAGCAGGAACCGGGAAAGTAGCCATACCTTTAAAGGTAGCATAGATAGCAGTGGGAATTCACGCAAATAGTGTGAAAGAAGTTCTAAGCTCAATAAGCAGATAAGGCATCAGGTCTTGGGGAAGAAGAAGACCCTAGTAAACTGCGTAAACCATATTCGTAATTGCTCGCCTATTATGAACTTGACTTGTGCTCGTTAAGCTGTCTTTTTGAGGAAAACTTGAGATAACCTTTTCTTGAGATAACCTTTTATGGCGCAGCAGTTCTTCGCTCGCTCTGTCTGCTTAATGCCTTCTATTGAATCGATTGGCTTGAATCTCTTTAGAGGTCAACTAGAAAAGAAGGGAAAGAGGGTCCTATGTGTGAAATCAAGAAAGAGGGCTATTTCTCTGACTCAGTATCAGTAGCATGAATTGATGCCTTTTTTTACCGGGAAAGAATGAATTCTATTCTCGTAGACAAGAACGGGAAGATGGCAAAAGCAAAAGGAGAGAGGTAGCCTTTCCAGCCACCGGAGCAAGGATTTTAGCATGTTATCCAGTTCTTCAGTATAAAAGGGGAAAGAGAGATGAAAAGCAGCTTTATAGCCCAAAAAGCCATTATGGATAAAGCAGGCTATGGCCATGGAAGAAAGCCTTTCGAGCCCTATTCCATTCCAACCGGTGAAGAGCGGGGAAGAGAAGTAGGCGTACAGTCAGTAACAGAAGCTTTAGCTTTCGATAGCAGGGCTAAACTAGAAGAGAGGATGCTTTCTGCCTGGTAAAAGGGAGTTCTCACCCCGGTGGAGTCAGCTTTCGTTCAGGAGTTATATTATTGATCTTATCGCGGAAAGTCACCTTGAGGAACCAATCCATGAAGAAGCAATGTCTTTATTGATAAAGCTGGTTAGGGAGGCCCCCTCTCCGTATAAGTAGAGCTTTTCCTCCATCTAATATAAATATAGGCCCTCAAAGAATTCATTCCAAGCCCTCTCGCCCTTCCAAAAGTGAGAATGGCAGAATCATGAATTAGAGAATTTCGATAAAGCCTAATTTCCTTCTCCGTGGGAAGAGTGCATAGAGAGAAATTCATATTGGCATCAACTAGAACAGGAATAGCATCAAGTAAAGAACTAGAAGGGTTGCTGGTACCTTTAGAGAATCAATTCGAAAGGAAGTCCACAGCAGCAGTACCAATAACCTCCCGATCCTCACTTCGGAATATTCGGAGCAAAGACCAGAATGACTTTCGTTGGACGGACCAGGCTTTAGGGAAGGGTGTAGAGGGGAAGTAGAAGTGGGGACAGGACAATAGGGAAATTTTTCGATTATCCTTGGAAGTGAGGCTGTATAGATGTCAGGCGGTTTGGTTTCGCCTCTAAAAAGTCATTCGACTGAACTAAGGCGACCAGCCGCAACAAGGAAAGAGAGGCTCGTTCCATGTTAATGTTAGCAGCTCGTCTTTTTTCTATTTTGACCAACCGGTCTAACGCGATGTTCAGGTCTTTGTGTGCGTGAGGCCTAGCTAAAAATGAGATATGATTCAGCAGGTGCCACACTGCCTTATGCATCAGCGGCATATTCGCTCTAGACGAGTCAAGATGTACCCCCGTGAAACCGTCTAAGTAGAACTTCCAAGAATTTGGAGATCAAACTATGCTTCGAGTGAATTAGGAGGAAAAAGTCCTGTGGCACCGACCGGGGACTGAGAAGGTGGACGAAAGTAAACAAGCAAAGGCCAGAAGGGGCCGTTCCCCTGCTTGCTTACCGGACAAGAAGGATTAGACTTTATACCACTAATGGACTATAGCGAACAGAGAGAAATAAACCTAAGTCACTATTGTATTGCGAACCCCGCGCACTACCAGTGACTGGCTAAAAAACAGATAGAACGCTCTTTCCTACTCCAGGCAAGTAGTACGATACGGATACGGACTCTAACTCCAGCCTACTGCTCCGTACAGAGTAAGGATTCAGGGCTTTCAAACACTCTAATGGACGTTCAGCCTATTTATTACTTTTTTTCAATGTGATCTAGGGCCATACATTTGTTCGATCAAGTAGTTGGTCAAGTCTTCCTTTCACTGGCACAGCAGGCTGTGGGATTTGGTAATTCTGGCCATTGACCCCCCTTTTGTACATTCAGTGGTGGTTTTTCCTGACTATTCTGGCCTGTCACTTGGCCATTCGAAGCATCTATTCCAGGATTTAGGGCTGTCCAATCACTGGGTTACTCTGGGTATTCGAAGGTAGACTCAAGTTATTCGTTTGAGGAGAACCCCTATTTTGTATTTGTGTTGGATATCCTAATGGGGCAGCCTGCCCCCTTGTTCGAACAAAGGGTTCTCCCTAAGGCTTGGGAATTCATTAGCTAGAGGTACCTAGGGTCCTGTGGGGGTGCCCTAGTGCTAAGGGTCATTCGATTCCTTTCTAAGTCAGATCTCTGGCCTGCATTCGAGGCTACTCTTTGGATCTCGCCAACCAAGGCTTGGTTAGTCTCATTGTGCTTAGCAACTATGGGCTCAAGGGTGACTATGACTTCTCTGCCCACTTGTTTGGCCATCGGTGCCACTGTAGCTGACAAGGACTGGTTTCTATTTAAGAGAACTCTATCAGCCTCTCGATGTGTCCTTTCGCTAACATAGGTACCATGTTAACTGTACCAAAGTATGGTTTCACAGTCACGCCTCCATGACTCCTATATTTGTTCAGTTTCTCGTTTATATCTATCGGTCATTTCTATCTAAAACGGCCTTCAATTCTGGTCGAGTGACCAGAGCTACTTCATTATCTGCTGGTACTTCCAGATTCGAAGACAGACTCTGGGGATTTCCAGTGTCTTCGAGGGGCTAATCCCCTACTTGAGACGATGAAGGAAGCACTTCGGCATCGGCAGCGGTAGTTACAGGATCATCGGATAGCTATGAAAAGCATCTAGGAAGAAAGGACCGAGCTGATTCTATAGCTGCCTATTCTGTAACGATTCTATCACAACTTATTCTTTCTTCTTCACTTGCAAAGAACCTATTTGATTCAATTGCAGCTCCTTCTATGCTATCAATCCCATTTTGTTCACAGCGTCCTCTTCTGGGAAGGAATCGGAAGTAAGGCTTGACTTTCCCCGTTCTTTGTCTTCTAGGCGTCGGAAGGGAATTTCATTCCTAATGGTTCTCCGCCTTTTAACCCTAGGCAGGGGAGAAGGTACGAACTTCGCGTCTCTAATGGAACGAACGAAGTGAAACGAAGTTCCGCAAGGCACTTAAACAAAAGGTATTACTTAAGGCAAGGAAAGCGCCAAATTGGACTGCCTTCTTTGTAGATTTCTTCTGTCCTGACCTGCTCTGAGCTTCCTGGAAATGGGTATTAAACAAAGGACATAGTCGGATAGGTAAAACCTCTTTTTTCGAGTGAAAGGCCTTATTTTATGAGGGTAAACCTCCTAACCAGGCTACTAAGTGCCAAACTCTCCTCTATAATAAGGGTGGGGTATCCGAATCGACCTCCAACACTGATTTCGGATATCGTGATCTTGGATCCAGGTCTAGGTACTTTTTCTGATTCAGATTCTCTTGGGTACAATACCGAAGCTAAGTATAAGTAGATGAAAACAGCTTGACCAAGAGTTGCTAGAGCGGATTATTCAGCTAAGTCAGTAAAGCCGGAAAAGCCTTGCTCTAAAGGAGCTTGGGGTGAAACCCTTCTATAAAGGGGAGTTTTGTTTGGCAGATCGACTTATAGTTGCTTCGGATGTAGCATTTGATGGGGATCTTTCAGCAGCGGGAAGTTATTTGAATCTTTATTTATTAAATAGGTGATCCGCGGACTCTTCTGCTGCTGCTGCAAGACCGAAATTTTAGGTTTTATTCGAAGTTCATATTTTGAGTCTTGGATGTGCTCCCAGGGGAAAGGGCTAAAGCCAATCATTCCGAAGGAGTCTTGCTTCCATTCCCAAGTGTTGGAGTAGGGTACTTTGTAGCGCCCAAGGGAATTGGATAAGGAGAAAGTCTCTTACTTTCAAGGTTAGGAGCGGGTGAAGGATGTGATCCGGGGCCGGGGCTGGTCACAGATATCACCTATCGTCGCTGGGGAACTACTCTCCTCTGGTATTAGCATTAGCAACCCCCGCTGAAAGAACGAATGGCCGCTCATATAGATTCTATTTCGTGCTTTGCTATAACCTTCCTCGCTCATTTGACTTTTCTTTGGCCTGGTGGGCATGAAAAAGAAGACTGGAAAAGGTATCAACACCCACATTCATCAATAAGAGTAGGAGTCATATAGGTATAGGTTAGCCTTTCCTTCCTCTGATCATGTGTAATAGCCGGAGGGTAGAATTCGTATCTATCTGTCTGCAGTCCTATGTAGGTATGTCCAGTGGTCCAGCCTGTCGGTCAGTTGATAGTTTGATCGAAGCCATGAAGGTACCTTCCTAAACTGAGATTTCAATCTATTTGAAAAGCATTTTTTTCTCACTTTCTTTTGGAAAGAAAGTATGTTCAAGGAAGTAAATATGTCATGGTTGCAGGAGTCTATTCATCGCATATAGACTGCAGGGACATCGTGCGTGGCATAACCATCGAGTTGAAGTCGAGACCTAAAAGATCGAATGGAACAGTACATAGACAAGTCAATTTATTATGAATGTGAAGGTAATCCCTTCATTTCATTACTAAAAATTCAGGTCTTCATCATTAGAAGGGAAGTAGACTACTCAAGAATTTTACACTTCGTCATTGAAATTGAAATTTAATATTGTTAAGAAAAAAAAAGACGGAATGAATGTTTATCTTTACTAGGAACTTGAGTAAGGAGTAGATCCTTTTGTTGTTTGGGAGTTTTCTCGACCTTTCTTTATTTAGTGTACCTACTTGAGCCGGATGAGGGGAAATTTTCACGTATGGAGCACTAAGTTACTTACGGAATCTCAAATCTCTCTCGCTTCTTCTGTTCCTGTTCGTCTATTCGGGACGGGGCAGGCAGCCCACATACATGAAGAGAAGAATAGAGAGGGGGTTATCCTGCTTAAACTTGGGAAGTTTACTATTGGAAATTGGGAAGGGCTATAAGTAGGCCGTTTGCTATTGCTATAAGGGCTGCTCGCCTTTATACGGCTTGGCTTCGCTATCGCTTCTATGTAGTGTAGTGGTCGACCTAAAAAGTCGTATTCCTTCCATGCCTATTATCCAGTGTTAGAAGCTTCGGCAGAAGCAAGCAAGACGAGGTCGCTCTGCTTCGTAGAGAAGGCTCGTTCCGTACTTTACTTACGAGCTCGTGTAGTACTCGCCCCTATCTCTTCTCTAAAGGGGCGCACACTCGCTGTCTACTAAATGAGCTCACGGAGCGATCTGGGAGCGAAGCCTTAAATTGAGTTGCTTCCCCCCCTTTTCTTTTCCCTCACCCTACTCTTTCATTTCCGCTTAAGCTTCCCCGGTTTGGGGGATTAATTGATTGGATACCCGAGAACCATAATCTTTCCTAGGAACAGCTTCTACGACGATAGATAGGGGTCAGGTTTTTTTGGCATCTATGCCCCCTGCCCTCCAAACAGTATGGGAGCCTTTCAGCTCGTACTGCTCACACTCCTAGATCTTCACGGCACCTCCTCCACCATAGTGTGAGCTGGGAGCAGCTCCGAAAAGCGAGGCCTACTTAAATAAGTAATGAGCTTTCAACAAGGTTAACAACACTACGAAAAAAGTAAACTATGGTTGCCCACTGATCTGATCATAGGTGAAATCCAACCCCTTCTCTGCTCCTTTCCTGACCCTTTCTAAGCTCTTGAATCCTGGCCGCCCTTCTCTATTCTATTTTGAGGATCCGGCTTTCCGGACTCGTAAAAGACGGCTAGGAACAAGAATAGGGTCAGTAGTCTCTGCCGTTGCAGGTCCTTCTCCTTCCGCTGAGATGGCCCTCTTTTTTGTTTTGTTTGTTCACCGCGGCACAAAATCATGAAGAAGCTGGAATAACTCAGAAAGAGAGTGGCGGCTAGCCGTTGAGAGCGTCTGTTGTCTTTGTAGAGGAACAGTACGATCTTGGACTGGCCCCCTTCGCATGACCTAGAAAGAAAAAGAAGTCCGTGCTACTATAAGGCCTCTAAACTCCTCCCTCAGGACACTGTTGCGTTGCCCATGGGGACGGGCTAGCCCCGACTTCCATAGGTCCTTGGTTCGACCTCCTAATGAGAATTGAGGTCCTTGCGCGGGCGTCTCATCCCTAAGACTTGTTTGTTCTGTATGGAGTGCCCCGTGGTTCCTCGAGTGCCAGCCGCAGAGAGGAATGCCATCAACTAGGGCGCTATTGGCCACTAACCACTCGCTCGCCGGACGCTCGGGCTCCGCGTTTCAAGTTCGTTATCCTAACCGTATCCTCTGCTCCACCGGGAGCCTGACCTCTTCTTCTATCTTATCTACTGCCTTGCTCCTCGGCTCCATACTGCTCCAGCCGCTCGCTGTAATAGCTTGCTTCTCGGGTGGCTCGCACCCTGGGTGGTGCGGCTGAGCCAGAGTGGGCTCAGCAGTCGGCCTATCTTTCCGGGCGCACGCATAAAGGCATGATTAGTTCCACAAATCTCACTGCACTGACCATAGTAAACTCCTTCTCGTTGTACCGAAATAGAGGTTTGATTTAAACGACCAGGTACAGCATCACATTTTACACCTGAGGAAGGTACAGCCCAACTATGAAGTACATCAGCAGATGTTACAATAATACGTAGATGACTTTTGGCTGGTACAACCACTCGATTGTCCACTTCTAATAAACGTAATTGACCCAATTCTAGATCATCTTCTGGAATCGTATAACTGTCAAAAGTGAGTGACTGTTCATCGGAACTGTTATAGTCCGAATACTCATAAGGTTGGGTCGACGCCCGTCTCCCCCAAACTGTACTTGCAAGTTTCCCCGCAAAAAGCTCTCCACGCCTACTCTTAGAAAGAAGACTCTTTTTCTTTAGTTAGTACCGACCGTAAGACCCTTTATGAGTAAGGGGAATCGAAGGCCGGGGAAAGTTTATTGGCAACAGGGAACCCTTTCTCACCCAGTCCTACCTACCCTATGTATTCGAGGGGGGGCTGGAACCGAAAAAGACCTGGTTCCACACATATGAGACAGGCAGAAGGTATGGGACGACCAGTTCACCATGGAAAGCGAATTCGATCCTATAGTCGTCTTCTTTGTTCGATAAATGCGCAGTGGAAAGGGATGCTAGTCGACTCGGAGAAGTTGTAGGCCCCAATAAAAAAGATCAAGAGTGATTCCTCACCTATCCTGTCAGGGGCCCAGTTGAACGCTCGAGTATAGATTCCCTATGCTCATCGGCCGGGGCCGGCCGGCCCGTAGATCTGGATCCATCCATAGACCTGACCTGATATCGTTTGTCCAAAAAGAAAAAAGTAGGTTTTTAGTAGTAGTTCATGAGACCTCGAACTCCCACGTTCCAGCTTGCATTATGCCAACAAGTCCCACCCCCAACTCTAGCTGAGAAGTTGAGTCACCCTTCTTCTTTTTTTTTTTTTCAGAAAAAGAATCGAATAAAGAAAGAGATAGTCTATATCCTGTATCGATCATAGGACCACTCTATGAATAGGTAAATTCTCTGTGACCTCCCACCGTTCACGACATCCCTTGCTTCTCGCTGCGAACGGCTCCTCGGTGGAAGAGTAGAAGCGCTGGTCCCCTTCGGTCAAGTTGCTTGTACCTGCTGTTACCTACCGTAGGACCTCCGTCCCCGAAGCGAAGAAAGAGGAGCAGGAACAAGAGGTTGTCCTCTCCCGGCCCAGTAGTTCCGCAACTACTACCGTGGTTGTTGCCAACGGGGATCCCCCATTCCGAAAGGTTACTGGGCCAACCGTTAGGTCCAAAGTTGTATGCCACAGCTATGGTGCCGATAGATTCACTACTTCAGCGCCGTTATCGGACATTTCAGGCTGAGCATCTATTTCTCGTATATCGCTCCACACCGAGAAGAGGGATGTGTACCTCCAGCAACAACAAGATGGAACCATAGGCTTCTATGCTGGGAGCATTCCGGGGTATAGGTCTAACCATCTCAACTCCCCGTTTCTGGCATGCTATAGTTATTTAAGTCTCTCGACGGCGGGAATGGGAGATTACCGGTAAGCCAGATGCTTCGCGAACCATATTCTTAAGGCATTTCGTTGCACTTAAATCACCCTCGTGAAGAGGCGCACTCCGATACCATTGATGTCCAATAGCTTTGATAGTAATGGCTGGATTTACTACTACCTCGTCCATTGAGTATAAGAGAGCAAATGATGGTATAGCAATGAACATCGGGATGATACTAGGAAATATGGTCCGAAGAATCTCGATAGTAGTTCCATGAACAATCCTTTGCGGGATTGGATTTTTTTCTTTTTGGAAATGCCATAAAGCGCGAACCAAGATCCGTGAGACGAAAACCAAAATAAGAATGAGGAAGAAAAAGATATCGTGATGTAAGTCTATTATTCCTTGCATCATAGGTGTTGCTGCGTCTTGAGATCCTAATTGCCATGGTTCCGCTGCATCACAAGGAGCAATTGTGAGAAATAGCCATTCTAGAACAATCATTTGATCTGTTTCATTCTTTGACTGCTCTGCTCCCCCCCAAAAATGGAGAGACTTGTTCTTGCTCTTCCAATTCAGGAAGACTTATTTCGCCGGTTGGTCCAACCAAGAAAGACATGGGAATTTGGGGCGTCAGATTCTTCTTCTTCTCTTACTTACGATATTTCGAGTTGGATGAACAGATCGCTCCTAAAGGTTTAATAAGACATTAGATTATCATTCATCAATAACTCGACTTCCAGCTTCTCACATGGAAGGGTCCGGTCCGGAAGAAGAGGAAAAGGAGTTCACCTCAAATCAAGGCAACGCGCACTCAATCCATCTATCCTGTCTGATTGAGAAAGTCTTTAGGTTCCAGAGTTCCGACCTATAAAGGAGTGAAACCGCTTCCAAAGACTCAGCGATAGGGTAGGGCGTAGTGACTACTCAGATGAAAGCTTCGGAGGAAGCATGGTGTTAAACGAGGTCGGTGAAGCATACCTTCCATCCAGTGCTATGTTTGCAAGAGAAGGTGTGATCGTAGGAGCTCAACCTGTTGCCGGTGGTTTGAGACATAACCCTGCTAGGGGAATAAAAGGTTTGGTCCTACCCGCTTTTAGAGTGATCGCAGACTTAAGTAGGTCCCTGAGAGTCCTCGCATCACAGCCTGCTCTTATACAATTCCAAAGCATTCTTTTCATAGGCAGACTAACTACTGGATACAAGATAGGGTATACTGGTTCTAAGCCTACCTTTTCTTTTCCTTACTCGCTGACAACCTTGCTTACTTTGAACTTTTTCTTAAGCTTGGCAGACTAGCTCCTAACTTCCTTGATAGAGCGATGAGCTTACTTAAATAGAGTTCTATCCTCAGGAATTACTTAAAAGAGAACCTTGCACCAGAACGAGGGTCGATGTAATTGAGCTCTTACTTCGGGATAGCTGCTTTAGAACCTAACCTTATTTTGACTTCTAGGGTTTGCTGGTTCTAAAACCTGTCTCCCCCCTTTTTGAGGAAGTAAGGAAGTGGATAAACCTTATAACCCTGTAGGAGTAGGAGTAGTGAATCAATATAGAGAGTTTTGCTTGGTTGTTAACCAAGGGAAAAAAGAAAAAGAAAACCACTACTCACCAGTTTCGAATCAAACAAGTATCAACAACAGCCCCTTCTTTGCTTTTCTGATAGCATTCTGGAAGTACCGCGTCAAGATAGGCACCTTATCTATGCAATAAGGATCTCGCTCTTCAAGACAGATTCGTGAACGGTCAATCTACGCCATGGAAGTTTCATTTCTGAATGACTTGTCTGCTACCAACTCCTTCCTCTATGGGTAGGCCCAACCACCACACTACACTCTTAGGATAGTTAACGGAACACCAACCCAATATCGAGGAGAATCAGTACACGGAACTTGACCAATCCACGATCACCCTCTGCTAGCAGCTTTCTTATCTTACGATATTCATAGTGTCGATTATAGAAGAGATGGAAATTGCATGCATATTAGGATTAACCGAATCAGCTGCGCAGCCCTCTTTCACAGGGGAGGTGTGGCGGCATAGCCTGCTTCCAGAAAGTCATTCATGTTGAAGGTGGTCGCCCTTTTACTTAGTTTTAAGCACTTCTTTTATATGCTCACTTCGACGCTCGATTTTTGCTTGCTTCGGGGCCTTTC
>JAUTDX010007528.1:0-249077 GCA_030844895.1 Ambrosia x helenae
GAAATTTAAGGAAAGTAAAAAAAAACTTGCATATTAATTGCAGGAAAATAATTAACTGCCATATATAAAACTTTTAATTAAATTAAAATATAATATTTAATTGTCTAATTACATAACTAACCCCTAGATCAAGATCAAGATGAATGGCCCAGATTGGTTCCTAAGTTCCTAACTAGGCTCTTGGTTCCTATTTGATTTTTTTCCTATATATATATATATGAATGGTTCATATGAGAACCCCTTGAGTTGAGAGAACCATGAGAACCCCCTTGAGTTGAGAGAACCATGAGAACCCCTCTAGACCAATAAACATAGTGACACATATACCACTTAAATTATAATATAAAAGGGCATGATAGTAATTTAACCCACCCCAACCCCACCCTACCCCTTGTCAACAGATTTTTATTATGTTTTTTTTTTAAAACAAACACACACAACACTCATCTCACACACACTCTATCTCTCTCTTCTCTCACACGTTTCTTCTCTCTCTTCTCTCTCATCTAAGACGACGATGATGACGACGGTTCGACGATGATGATGGTTCGATGAAGACGATGGTGGTGGTTTGATGACGAAAACGTTTTTTGGGATCTAAAACGTGGTGGGATCGATTTTTTGGTGGTGGTTTTTGGGCTCTGATCTGATGTTCGATGAAGACGATGGTGGGGGTCATTTTTGGTGGGGGGGGGGTCGATTTAGGGGGTTTCCGATGTTTGTGGAGGTGGTCGAAGGAGTGGTTGGGATCTGAACAGATCTGGAGGCGAAGGGGTGGTTGTTGGTGGGGTAGGGTGGTGGAATGGTGACGGAGACGGCGGAGGGACGGCGGTGGTGGTGGATCTGCGGTGGATGGCGAAGGCATGTTATTTTTTTAATTATTATTATTATTATTATTTATGTTATTATTTATTAATATTATTATTATTTTTCTGTTATTATTATTATTATTACTGCTATTATTATTATTATATTTTATGTTATTATTATTATTATTATTTATTATTATTATTATTATTGTTATTATTTATTATTATTATTTTTGTTATTATATTATTATTATTATTATTAATATTATTATTATTTATTTTTTCTGTTTTTTTTTGTGTGCAAAAGATAGCATTTTTTTGTTGAAATTTTGGGTTTTTTGGGCAGGGAGATGCTGTGAAGATGATGATGTTAAAACACAGTGTAAAAATACGAAATGTGTAGATGTTTGATGTAAAAAAACACTGGTGTAACACACCAGTTACACCAGTGTAAATATAAATGTATAGATGTTTGATGTATAAATCTTTGTAATTTGGTTTACACTAGTGTTTTTTATGTAGAAGTTTGTGTATATATATATATATTATATATTATATATATATTTATATATACATATGTTGTTTTTGGGGGTACACTAGTGTTTTTGTGTAGTATGGGTGTGTATGGTAGATTTACACTGGTGTAAATAATTACACCGGTATAAACAATTGTAGATTTACGCTGGTGTAAAAACCAGTGTAAAATCGCCCCCTCACTAGATTATCTGATTATTGTTTAACAAAGTAAAGAAATTAAAAAAATAAAATTATATTAAAAAAATATGAGTTTTTGAATTATTTGAATAAAAAAAATCATATTATATTATATTAATTATTTTTCTCACATAATAGTTTTACCTTTATACCCCTAATTGTACTTTATTACATTAAAATATTATTATACTATTTTAATTAGCACTAAAGACAAAATACATAAACTTTTGATTTCAACCATTGATTTCACAAGATCAATGGTCTATAATGGTTCTCATGGTTCTCTCAATTCACACTAGTTCTCAAAATAACCAAACCCTATTTTATATAGGAAAAAAGATTAAATAGGAACCAAGAGCCTAGTTAGGAACTTAGGAACCAATCTTAGCCCTTCATCTTTGATCTTGATCTAGGGGGTAGTTATGTATATTAAAACATAATATATTTATATTTTGATTTGAATAAAAGTTTTATATTTGGAAGTTAATAAAAACTTACTGCGAATAACATTCCTTAAAAAAAACTCACCCAATTCATATATCCTAATCAGTTTCTCTAAAAAAGTCCACCATCTCTCAGCCACACCGCCTTCAAAAACCACCACCATCGTCGTCCCTCAGTCGTCGTCCTCTGCAAACCCACCACCACCACGCCCAAGCCGTCCCTTGCAACCCACAGACCGCCCTCAGCCACCACCACCACCCTCAAAAAACACCACCATTGTCGTCCTCTGCAAACCCCACCACCACCATCGTCCCTCCGTGTCCTCTGCAAACCCTATCAGACCACCACCGCCCTCAACCACCCAAAAACCATCAGATATCCTCCCCCTGCAGGAACATCATCGGACCCCTCAACCACCCAAAAACCAGCGGACCTCCTCCCCTGTCACCATCATCGGTTCGTCTTTTTAGAGAGAGAGAAAGAGAGAGACAACGATGAAAGATTTGTTTGTTAGTTGTTATACACCAGTGTATAATTATACATCAGTGTATATTGATACATTTGATTAGCACTTATTATACATCCAGTGTTATAATTATACATCAGTGTATATTGATACATTTGACTCATTATCTTATTTAAGGTTTGATCGATTACCTTTTTCCATATAATATACACCAAACGTATATTATCCAAAATATATACATCATGTAACTGCACATATTAATGAAGAATGATTACCATGGGGAAAAAATAAATACTTTCCTAAAATAATGAGATTATAAAGGAAACTAATTAAACATGTGTTTATTAATACTCAATATACAATTACCACATTGATCTTTGATTTAATTAAATATTTATTATAAAAATTCAATTATTTTATTATAAGTTATAGATATAGATTTTATTAAACCCCACTCACTCTATCTGTGTCTCTCTGTTTATCACAACCTTAGGGTTTCCTTGATCATCGAGCGAGCACCGACGCCTCCCTCAATCTTTGGTACAAGACCTGCTGCATCTCCAGTAAGTATATTCATCTCCATCTACCTTTTTCAGTAGACTTTCTTCAAGTTGTCTGTTAGGTCATGGATGCTTGTTTCATCTGGTTTTGCTACTACTTTAATAAAGCTGTGTAATCATATAAAGTTGTCTGTTAAAAAAATCATATAAAGTTGTGTAATCTGTGTGGTAGGTAACATACAAGTATTGATTGTTCTATTGATTGAGGTGATTTAAATCAATAAATTCAGGAAACAACATAACATTTTCATATGAAATCAAATCAGGGGGTTAGCTGAAAATGTGTGTGAATGATTCTTCTACGTGTTTTGGTTTATCTATAGTATTATTCTGTTTTAACTACTTATGTATGTTTTATTGACATTTCTCAAACAGATTGACAGTCCTAAAATGACGTCTTATTCAACATCATCCCAAGAGCTATCATCACAACGTTTTTCTAAGCTTTAAAAAAAAGGTGAGATCAATACTAAAACATACATCGATTCTAAACCGAAAATCTTGATTTAATCAATTTTAAGTAACATAATTCTTGAAATATCATTTGACCCAGTAAAAGTCGACAATCAATTTGGAAAACTCATCATAATACAAATTTGAAGAAAAATACAATATGACACGGGAAATAGATCAATTTTGGTTTATGTTTCAGCTCCAACAGGTAAAACGGATTATGATTTAAGTAAAATGTTTACTTTAATCTGTGTGATTTGAGTTCCCTATTAGGATTATGCTCTAAGATGACTTTAAGCTATGTGGTTTTTAAAAAGCGCGCTTAAGCGCGAGGCGAACTTAGGCGTGGATCCATGCGCCTTTTGTCACACAAGATGCGCAGTGTACCAAAAGTGCACGAAAAGCATGTTTTTGAAAAAAAAAAGACCCTGAGGCGCACGCTTTACATACACGGGGTGTTTTTGTGCTTCAAAGTATTATACATGTAGCTAAAAAGATTATACATTTAAGTTAAATCATAAATGATATATAAATCTATATTTTGGGTAAAGGATGCTAAAAACCTATAGGATATATAAAAAAAGTTACATAATCGTCTTGTGCATCGCGTACGAAATGCCCACCGCTTTTCCGCCTCGGTTTTAGACCTTGTCGCTTTTGTTCGTTTCATGCTTTTTAAAACCAAGGTGGTTTGAGCTTACTATTATGATTATGCTCTTGATTTGATCTAAGATGACTTTAATCTATGTGGTTGATGCTCTTGATTTGATTCAGGACGTTTTTAATTCATGTGATATTGATATGCATTTTTGTATCTACTACAGTGACAGGAATGACTCCTATTACCTATATAAAAAACGGCCCATACTAACTCCTATATATTCACGGCTCATCTCTATAGTCTATTACACACAGCTTTTGATTGCAATCACCCAACGCTCAACATGAGCCACACCTGTACTCCCTTCACCGTTCCTTCCATTTTTGCACCCAAATTTACGCACAAAACTGCTCCTTCCCTTTCAAGATTTCAAAAAACACAACAAAATCATCCACAATAAGATGCTCAGATGTTAACAACTCTCAAAACCAAAATCAAAATCAACAGGTCAACCTCTCTGTTCTTCGCTTCACTTTAGGCATCCCTGGGTTTGATGAATCTTATTTACCCAGATGGATTGGCTATGCTTTTGGCTCTCTTCTTGTTTTAAATCACCTTGTCAGTTCAACTTCAACACTGTTACCCCACCACAGCTTGTAAGTCAATTCTGAATAATATTATATTATCCTATGAATTATACTTTTGTTGCTGATTTTGTTTATTATTTTGATAATGGGTTGGGTTATTAGAGAACAGAGGTTCTAGGTCTTTCTTTGGCTGCATTCTCTGTTGTGCTTCCTTACATTGGCCAGTTTCTTAAGGTAAAAAAATAACCTTTTATTATTTTAATCTTTATTGCTTATATATTCTTACATAGGACTAGTTATTATAATTTGGTCACTTGGAGGAGTTTACAAAATTATACCCAAATTAATGTAGGAAATGGATAATCAGAAAATTAAAAGATACTATTAAACAATATTTGTTTTTAAATTTTTTTTTTGTCTTTTTATATGTTATTATTATTCGTGGAAATTAAAAAGATAATAAAAAATATATATGTAAATCGAAGAGCTACATATATATGTAGCTTGTCGATCTACATTAATATATATATATATATAATATATATATATATATATATAGGAATAAGATCAAATAGGAACCAATACCCTAGTTAGGAACTTAGGAACCAATCTGAGCCATCCATTTATAATTTTGATCTAAGGGGGTATGAGGGTAAATTTACATTTAATTAATTTGCATTTTGTTTTAATAATATCTCCTAATCAATTTGATGAATCAGTTACACACGTATTTTTACAATTGTTTCCTAAGAAACCTTAACATAATCGCATAACCATATTTCAATCAATCAATCAATCTTCTTCTATTTTTTTTTCCTTTGCATTCTTTTGTTCAGTTTATCGATATTATACAATCCATTGTTTCCGCCCCACTTAGTTATAATTATCACAACTTAAATCGAACAGTAACGAAATTAAACTATTTTATTGTTGTTGTTCGATTTGTTGTGTCTGTCCGTTTTGGATTTCTGCAAATGAATCCATCTTGTTTGATTATTAACCGATCACGGTTTGATTTGAGAGTCTGAATTTAATTTTAGGGTTTCAATCAAAGGCGTCGAATGTACAGTTAGTGTAGTTTTAATTGTGTTGTTATTGTACACTAGTGTATAATTGTGTGGTTGTTCACGTGTTGACATCTGTTTATGTTGCGTGATGAAGCACACACAACATACGGTCTGTACACCTATGTATATCCATCTATATTACTTTGCTATATAAAAAAGTGTAAACATTTTTTTTTTGGTGTGCACAACATATGGTCTGTACACCTATGTACGCCTGTGTATACACAACATATGGTTTGTACACCTATGTACACTTGTGTATTTATATATAGGTAACATACTAAACAATAAACCAATTTTACCAAATTTGTAGTCATTATTACATTAGTATACATTAAAGTATAACCTTTATATACATCTACGTATACTAACACACGTCAATGTTAATGTATTTCATAAAAGCGCCGGAAGGAAACTTAATATTGTTTAGTATTTTGTTTGTAAATTGTAAAATAAAACTAATGTACACCAATGTATAACATAAAGTACACTAATGTATGTCATAAAAAGCACTGGAAGGAAACCTAATAATGTTTAGTATTTTGTTGGTAAATTGTAACATAAAACTATTGTACACCAATGCGTAATATAATGTACACTAATGTATGTCATAAAAGCACCGGAAGGAAACATAATATTGTTTACCTTTTTTGTAAGCAAATTGTAACATAAAACTAATGTACACCAATGTATAATATAGTGTACACTAATATATTTTCTCGTAGCCGTGAAGATATTGATGATTTTTATACTAGGAATCGTTTATATAGTATAAAAATGCAAATACAGTATAAAAACACAGGCTTTTTTATTGAATTAAGCATCACAAATACATAATACGAAAAAAAACTTATTGAAAAATCTGACTAAAGTTCATCTTATTTAAATAACAAAGCAACTTATTTATTTGGACAGTGTCGGGCATCATGATAACCAAAAACACCGCATTTTCTACAATAACGTGGATTCCTCGCTACGATGACGTATACATCATTAAGATCATTAGTTCCCACATAACCATGTATGCTTGTATTCCATTCATCATCAGCATTAGTGTCCTCATTTGACGCCAACATCACCTTGTACCCAAAACCTAAAATAAAATAAAACATATAAATAATAATCCAAATAGTTTTTCTCGATCAGAATTACATCTTATAGATTTCAATCATAAAATAAAACGTAAATGATCGTTATTCACATTCTAAAAAACTTACGTATATAACATGCATTGCTATTATAATAACCTCAACTTGTGTATTTAACAATATACCAATCTATACACTTGTGTATAGGCATTCGGCTTTTCTCTATCCTCGTAGCTCTTTAGTCTCTTATCCTCTTCAAGTATTATACACCAATGTATAATATACACCAACGTATAATATACACCTAGTTTATAAGCTTTTGAAAATAATAAAGTGTCTCCTTTTTTTTTGACCTGATAATCCTATTTAGGGTTTCATCGCTTAACCTATTAGTTAATATACACCAACGCATAACCTTTTAGTTAATATACACCAACGTATATTCAGTACAATGATTTTGGTTGATATTATACACCAATGTATAATATCAACCAAAATCATTGTACTGAAATAAACCAGAAAAAAGTGCAAATACTGTATAAAAAACTCAGGCTTTTTTATTGAATTAAGCATCACAAATACATACTACGAAAAAAAAAAAAACATATTGAAAAATCTGACTAAATATACTTGTGTATCTAACAATAAACCAATCTATACACATGTGTATAGGCATTTGGCTTTTTCTTTATCCTCATAGTTGTTTAGTCTCTTATCCTCTTTAAGTATTATACACCAACGTATAATATACACCAACCTATAATATACATTAGTTTATAGGCTCTTGAAAATAATAAATCGTCTCCTTTTTTGACGTGATAATCCTATTTAGGGTTTCGTCGCATAACCTTTTAGTTAATATACACCAACGTATATTCTCAAAAAACACATAACATCCATGTACTGCTCACATTCGATTTTTTTTAATTATGCTAACATTCAAAACATTCGATTTTGTTTAATTGACAGAACCTAACATAACACAATTATTATAAACACACATTTCCATTTGATTGTACATATCGATATAACAAAAAAAAAAAAAAAAAAACTATAACATTTGAACAATTAAATATTAACAATAAATAATAACGATTGAATAGTTTTACATACCTGTATACGAATTGTTGATCTTCATTAGTGAGTGTCGATTTGATGGTGACTGCTTTTTGATGTATCGATTGTTTTGAAACAATGGAGGATATACGGTTACTATTGTAGAGGATAACCTACAAATTAGGTTATTGAACAAAAGTCAAAAATACCCCTTGATTAAAATAAACAATTAATTAGTCTTCTAATTATTTACCATCATGCCATTGAAGATGGATGGATGAGATTGGTTCCTAAAGTTCCTAACTAAGGGTTGGTTCTCAATTGAACCCTACCCTATATATATATATATATATATCGTATATGTACCTTTGCAAGCTACGTGGTATACATAATTCGTCAATTTGCATATATTTTTTAATTTTTTTTTTTTACAATATTGACCTTATAATCAAAGGAAATGAACAAATAAAAAATAAAGAAAATTGATGGGTTGGTAGTAGTTTTCTCAGTTTTCTAGTTATTAATGGTTTTGTAATGAACCTAACCCAACCTAATACATTTATAAAAGTTGATTATTCTTAGGAAATTTTGAAAGGGTTAAATGAGTTTAACATAATGCAGGGTAGGGTGCTAATCCGGTGGTTCAAGCAAGCATTCCTGAAGGTGCTGAGCAAATCTTCGCGATGTCACCGGATATATCTAATACAATTAGGGAGGATTTAGCGTGGGGATCGTATACGTTATTGCGTAACACAAACAGCATTTCCGTGGTATTTAGGAACTAATAAGCCATAACTGCAAACAGGCAAGTGTGATTTTGGACTTGCTAATTCTCTTAGTCTTGTTGTTGATCTAGCTTATATCTGTCCATGATGTATTGTGCGTACGTGGCTATTGGAACACACCCAAAAGCATGGATTTATCGAAAGACAGAGCAGTTGAATGGTTTAAAGAACAGATGCAACGGGTTGGCCTCGTTAATTTGACGGATACCCTGTATTTTCCCCAGAGATCAGGTAAATTACCATATTGTTGAGTGGATTTGGATATGAACTCAAAAATAATAATAATATGTTGTGTTGATCTTGAGAAAAAGAACCTGTTCTTTTAATGGTTACATTGGTTTTAAAATGTGCGCACCAGCAGCGCATTGCCCGGTGCGCTGATGAGGTCGCATCGCCACAGATGTGATGCAGTTCCATAATGCATATGCATCTGATGCGGTCGGATGTGACACATTATGCAGTTGACCATTATTTAACCAAATTAGACCACTAATTGCAATAGGTCTAAGTGATGCATGATTATCTAGAAGTTGGAATTGAAGATTATTATTTTTTAAGTTATTTAGATTTCAATTTCCTATTTTATCATATTTGTTTCCTAGTTACATTATGTAAGTACCCAAAAAGTAGGGATCTACGGTTTTTTGTTTAGTTAGTTTTTGATGTTATTCAATCGATAAATACTTTGTTCTTGAACCTTTTGGTTTCTTTTGAGACATACGTTTGTCAATTGCTTATTGCATTTGATTGCTTTCGTTCATGCATCATTTGGTATTAGAGTTCTTGGTTGTCAAATGGCTTGACGTTAGGGGTGTGAATTTCTAACACGACCCGAAAACATGACCCGAGCCTAACATGAAATTAGCGGGTTTGGGTTTATTCTAAACGGGTTTCGGGTCAGTTTCAAGTTGAACCCGAGAACTTGTTTAGCTAAACAGGCTGGGTTCGGGTCAACTGGGTGGGTTGGCGGGTTGACCTGTTTAACCCATCTATACTATATTTTACTTTTTACAATATTTTTTATGTTATAAATCAAATTGGTTACTTATTTATGCTATACTTATAACTTAAAATAGAAATTGATATAAGATTTTATAATTAAAACGTAAATGTTTTATATATGTTTGTGTTTTTTGTAGTATAATAATTTTAATATTAATATATTAGTTTACCAAAAAATTAAAAATTTCTAGTTGAATGGGTCGTGTTCAGGTCAACCGCTGAATATTTGGGTCAGGTTCATACGTATGAAACAATTTTCGGGTTCGGGTTGAACCCACCAACCCGCGAACACGACCCATTTAGCACCCCTACTTGACATGATATTGATCATTCTTGTGTCCGTGCAATTGCTGACCTAGACAACGGCATAGGTGGTCCCAACTCACGTGCTCATGGAGAATACCGAATCCTACACGCACAATCGTCGACCGGGGCGGTGCAAGAGTTGGTGTTGATCCACGGTGAAGATCCAAAAAGTGGGAACTTAGCCTATAAGGTCGAAATTGAGGGACTTATGTGGATCTTAAATAGGGAATAAACCTGCAAAACAATAAACCCCATTAAGCTCTCTACAAAGGAGGATGAAGGGCCTTTTTATAACCACCATTTGGCGTGAGGATACGTATTTGTTTAGAGAGAGAAAGTGTAGTTCGGAGTGTAGGAGTTTGTGTGTGTTACTTGTACTTGAAATGGAGGTATTTATACTAGTTAGATAAGTTGTACGTTCGGTGGGCCCAGATGGTTCATACCAATTGTACTACACTTCGATGGGTTTAGTTACCTACCGAGCCTGGGGGTTCATGACATGGTTCTTTGGGAGGTTTGGCCACTTCGTCCCTCGGTATGAAATGATACTCTAGGGC
Source organism: Ambrosia x helenae (assembly GCA_030844895.1). Classification (NCBI taxonomy): domain Eukaryota; kingdom Viridiplantae; phylum Streptophyta; class Magnoliopsida; order Asterales; family Asteraceae; genus Ambrosia; species Ambrosia x helenae. The sequence goes on from JAUTDX010007528.1 coordinate 10,496, forward strand.
CGAAGCAACTTGGTTCGGTATTACTCCTTATACCTCTTCACACGGGAAAAATGAAATCTAAAAAATTAATATAAATAATCTTCTATTCCAGCCGTAGATAATGCTGCATCACTAAGTTTTTCAAATCTATTTGAACAAATCATTCCATCGATTGAGCAATAGGTTTGAGTATTTGAACATATTAGACCATTGATTGAACGAAGATGATCATAGATGACGAAACATATTATATTAAATTGTTTATAAGTTAAAAAAAATTTAAATACTATCTATAAATATTTTTTAATAACAAATGCCTGCCCACGTGATAACACGTTGGCTTTTGGGATCAAAATGCATCGGAGCATGGCAGCTTTTTAGAACTAAGATGGTTACGTGTTCAACGAAGAGTTACTGTTTAGTGTTTAATTTACTAAATAATCGAATTTGGTCGATGTCTCAGATTCTGAGATCTGGGAGATGCTCCCCAAGGGGACGCGTTCACTTTTGGTTTTGCCTGTGATTAAAAATCGAGACGAAGATGGGAGCTCTAAGGGCAAGAGTGCGGGGTTTGTCTTGTTGGCATCTAGCATTAATTATGCATATAGCAACAAAGATAGAGCCTGGATAGCAGCCATTGCTAAAAAATTTTGAGGTAATAAAACATGTTGCAGGAGATAGTTTTTGCTGCTTAATATACACTTCTAATTTCCCTGTTGTTTGACTAAGTTGATTATTTAAGAAAAGTAATAGATAAAATATGGGTAACTTTGTTTATATGACTAATATTTATCTACGCCCTGGTAGTATCAAGTGATTATTTGGCCCCTTAATAGTTAGATAACCATAAGCAGAAGTTATTTATTGAGTTCGGTTATCTTGACCTGGGTTTTAAAAAGCGCGCCTAGGCGCAGGGCGCAGCTTAGGGCGCCTTAGGGCTTTGCGCCTATCCTTTTTCCCAAAGGCGCGCGCCTCAGGTGCTTTTTTGTCAAATTTCAGGCGCTTTTCTTTCTGAGGCGCGCGCCTCACGTAACCTGGGTATTTTTTATGCATAAAAATGTTGTACCTTGGTGTTTTTGGCTTGTACATATAGGTAAAATCACATAAAAACCTTATTTATAGCTATATTTTAGGTAAATGAAGCTAAAACCTCATGGAATATATATGGGATATATAAAAAAAATTATATAATTAATCCCACGCTTTTTGCGCTTCGCGCGATGCGCTTAGACCTCGTTGCTTTTGTGCGCCTAGCGCTTTTTAAAAACCAAGATCTTGACATGCATTGCTGGTACTTAGGGTTGTAACAATATTTAAAATTGGATATCGAGCTACAAATGAATCAGATTTTTTTGTGTTATTCTAGCTGGAACTCTACACATGCTCTTATCAAGTTTGAGTTTGAGTGCCTGAAAGTTAATAATTCCTTGATTGATTTAAAACATAATATATACATAATACATACCACTACCATAATTCTAGATTATGATTATGGTGGCATCTATCAAATAATAGATTCAAAGACTAGTACTATAAGATTCCATCTAATCTTAGTATGTTTATGTCCCAACAAACTAGAATCAGAAGAGGGCCTTTGGGCTTTTGTAAAGATATCAACAATTGGATAGCGAGACGGGACATGTAAGACACGACGAACAAAATGAACATCTTTCTGTATGTGAATAAACCTAGCGTGTTGATGTTGGGCACTTGACCCATTTGACAATCTAAGAACCAACTTATATGTGCTTTTCGAGGCTTCTGTGTATATTACTTTGCAAAGGATTTGACTTTATCAAGTTATTCAAGCTTCAACTCAACTCGAGCTCTTCCAGGTCAAAGTTCAAACCACTTTGCGGGGACAAAGTGGGGAATGGTTACATGTCATTGGTCTGTAATAGTTGAGTTGGAACTGTAATACGAGTTTCTGGTGGCGCCACATGTCATTGCGGCTTGGTGGATGACCATAGAATCATTGGTTAGCAAAATGTTTTCGCAGAGGATGGGAACTTTCTTTTGTTTTAAAATCTTTGTAGGCTCATGTTTTTTGGTTTTATGTCTTAGTTAGGTTTGTTTTTGTTGTATATAATACATTTATTATTTATAGTTAATAGAAGTTAAGAGGTAAATGTGATGGAATATTGAATTGAAATAAAAAATTATACCAACTTACATAAACTACCATTGTAATTATATGGTTAATGAAGCCATGTGTCAAGTGAAGGATGAGTCAATGGAAATGGAATAAAGGTCCCCGTGAAAGCAAAAATATAGGCATAGTAACACGAGAGATGTGCAACCAGTAAAGCTCAAGTTGTGTAAATATGGTTGGGATTTATTTGTGGCCTTCGAGTTCACATAATATAGGCGTGAGGGTTGAGGGTTCAAGTCCCACACTAGACAAATGTGTAGATTTAGTAGCGGAATTATAAGGGTATGTGAGTTAGCTGGTAAAAGAATGCTTAAAACATATCTACAAAACTTAATTCAAAAGTAAAGTTGTGTTTGGCATTGACTCGTTGATTTGTATTACTAGTAGGAAACCCGCGCGATGCAGCGGTGGGCAAAATTTTACAACGTGATAATTGTTTTCTGTTAGTTTATCAATTCTCTCATGACACAAGAACATCTTAAGTGTTGAAAAACAAAAGATTATGGGTTGAAATAACATACTCTACCACGCAATTTAGTTATAGATGTTTTTTTTACTACAATAACTCAAGCTCCAACATAGCGAACATGAGAGCTACTCGATACATAATGATAATAAAACTTGGATAATGGAAACACTACCGGGATAGGCGCAAGTGGGATTGTAAGGAATATGACAATCCAAAATTATGTGTAGCCTTTCGCATCCAGACAAAAGACAGATGATGATGGTGGAGTCATTTAACCAACCCTTAGAAGCTATTGGCTTTCTTAAGATTAAATATAAAGGGTAAAATAGTTTATTTAACTTAACATAATTTTTAAACACAAAACTAAATGGAAAAGAACCAAATGTGTTACGCGTACGCCTAAGTAACAATTGGGACCACAACTGTAATTTTTAATCAGCGGTAACATATTTAATTGTTGCTGCATAAGGTTATGTAATCAGCGGTAGCAGTTCACCCTTGAAAGCCACCTACCCAATGCAAGTTTTTGTTAGCATGGTATTGACGGGGCATGAGTTCTCTAGTGATAATTTAAAAAAAAAAACATTGACATATCATAATAAAAAACATGCCATCAGCTTACTTTCTAATAATAGTTCTCTTAGAGTACCGATCATGCATACTTTACACTAACCAACCATAAAGTTGTTATGTTTTCATTCTTTCATTTTAACATTGATGGCTTGTCGCTCTCTGATCCATATCTTGGATTTATTGCAGCAAAGTTACAAGTTCTTGGCCTACGGAGAAATCCTACGAAGGGTATCATTTTAGTGGCATATGGCAAGATGGGTAGGTTAAGGGGGCTGGGTAACGGATCAAAATTGGCAATGACAATGACATTAAAGAGCTAAGGAGGTGGTAAAGATTTATAGATAGTTGAATACAAAATATGAGTGCTCACGATTAGGTGGCTAGACCCGTTTGAAATTTAAAACCAATCAAACCATCCGTTTAACCTTTATTATTTAAGTAATAAAAGAACATTTTACTTTAGCGAAAAAGTTCATCAATACCGCCAAACCAGATCGTCTTTCATGTACTAAATTAGATGGCCGTGTTTTAATGAAAGTTGCCCTTCAAAAAATGTACTAAATTAGATTATTAAAATTCATTTGATGAAAAAGAGATATTTCATAACCAAAATTAGCATTCATGTTACATGATTTTAATTGTATCCAAGTCAAAACTGACATATTTTGATTGAAACAAAAATATTAAAAATTACCAATTTCATGAGACGCCCCAAAAGTTCAAAAAAAGTTCTAATATATTTTCAAACAGTTCTTGAAGTTTATTCAGAAACTCCTTGCAGTTTGTGACTTTGGGAACATCTTGTGACAACCACAGAGAGCTAGATCATCATTATATAAATAATAAGAAATCAAATCGGTGTTCTTTCTTTTCAAATCTTATAGACTTTATATATTAGGAAACATATAAGTTGTTATCTAACCTAAAATAATGCCTCCATTGCAATATAACAGTTTTCAGCTTTGGAATCAAAATCACGCTCAACATGCTTAGCTATCATACATTCCTGAAAGAAGATAGTAAACATCCTCACGAACATTACCATACATTCCTGAAAGATCCAACAAAAGAAACTATTCGGGGACTTTAATCAACTCTTCCGGTCACAAACTTGTAGCATCAATTTTTGAAATTTTCATGGAAAGACGGAAAAATGATACATAAACCAAAAGTGATAACCCTTTAAAAGTTCCATTTTGCATTCGAAAATCATTCTTGTTTTTTAACGAGAGCTAATACTGTTTGGTTATGGTTCTAGCTATGATTCACTTAAGCTAACAACTAAAATTTTCAGCGAATACTAAAATAATTCAACTCGTTTATAAAAAAATGTATACTTTTCACTCAAATTTAAAAGAACAAACATAGACACTACTTAAAAGTTAACAAGCTGAAATAATGTTTAAATTACATTGTTACTACTTTTTTATCACCAAGCGTCCCGCGTACGTAAAGCTCTCGCCTCACACCACATGTCACAACATTCACTTTAGGTGGGAGCCGAAATGTGTCAGGACGGGTTGACCTATGTACACCTTTTGTCAATCACCTTGTATTTTTTTACGCATAACTAATATGTTAAATATGACAATAAAAGATTATGTTACTTATATAATGGTCTAGTAATTAAAATATGATATTTATATGGTTTTATGCTTTTCATTTTGGGATGTACGTACTCCCTCCATTTGACCCATTTTAGCTATTATTTGTTTTGTGTTATTGCTAGTTAGAGATGAGGCATAACAAAATTAGATATAAGAATCACTCCTGGCCCTATGAACCACTTGATGTATTTTTTTAAGGTCTTTGAAGTATGACAAAGCTCGTCGATACTTTCCAACTTCATTACAATATCTATATTGGCATGGATACCCTTATTGGTGCTTACCCAAACTAGACAAAAGATCAAATACAAACAACTTTTTCGTACGAACTGTACGAATCAAAGAAAAAACACGCGGGCCGCGTATAACTAGAGTAATTATATAATTACCCTAGTTATATAGCTAGAGTATAACTAGAGTAATTATATAATTACTCTAGTTATACACAACCTCGCGTGTTTTTTCCTTTGATTTGTACAGTTCGTACGAAAAAAAGTGTTTGTACGTGAACCTACCCCACCCAAACTATTGAAGCAAATAATATTGTTGCACTTGAAAATAGTATGAGCAAAGTCAAACAACTTTGGAAAGGGAGAAAAGTAATATGGTATGGGTTGTTTTGTATGATTCGCTATATTGTTTATAATTTTGTATGTATATCTATTGGCAAGTTATGGCACCAACATATATTCACTTTTTTTTGTTCTCTTTTCATCTTTTATAATAGGTTATGAAGAAGCTTAAATTTCTTACTTTGAGGCATTCAAAGTTAAGGAGCCTTGACCTTGGGCTAACATCCAATCTTAAGTGGTTGAATCTTCAATATTGTAGGGATTTGGTAAAACTTGATGTTTAGGTTGGATGTCTAAAAATAAACCTACATAATTGTTAGAGATTGAAATCTATATATTTTATCGTGCAGTTGGAATCTCTTGAGGTTATTAATTTGTTCATTAAATCTAAGGAAATTTCTGGAGTGTATAATCAAAGCACTCCATCAATATAGAGGCAGACCTACCCCATTCTAAGGGGGGCGAGGGGGCGGCCGTCCACCTTAAAAATAAAATAGTTAGTGTTATTGGTACGTCAAATTCCGAGCACCCCCATCAAATTTTGACACCGCACCCATGAAATTGGAATGGAATAGAAGACAGATGAATAATGTAAATAAAAGGATTTTAGGCTGTCAAGCGGTGTTCCTAAGTCTAGTGAACGACAGATTAACAACTAGCCAACTACAAATAAAAGAAGCCATTGGGGTGGTGGTCCAATGGTAGAAGCAAAGTTTCTAGAACACCTAAGAGGAGGTAATGGGTTCAAGTCCCATAAGGAGTGAAATTTGCCGTTAAAAAAAACTACAAATAAAAGAAGAAAGAAAGAGTGTCTTTCCAATTTTATTATTTTAGTACTATCAAAAGTGATTATTTAATTTATACATAGGTGCTTTTGGAAAGTAGTTGACCCACCCAAATTGTGGGGTGACTGAATTTTATTTTCTCAAAGAAAAATTTATTAGAATTCTATAATTTTAGCGTCAATTCTTCGTAAACAAGACATTATCAAGATTAACCATTATGTAAGTATATGTTTACTTTATTTTTGGTTTAATTTTTATTTTTATTATTAATTATTTTTTATTATCAACATTTGTGATAATTAAGTACGGATGTTTTATTTTTATATTGTCAAGATATTTAATTAAACTATTAAATTTATATATAGACATTTGCTTAGGGTTTTTTTGGTTTTATTAATGTTTAGATTTCAAAAATAAAAAAGTTAGTAGAGAACAATTATAGATATATTGTACTTTCATTGTATTTCTATAAGAATGTCGAATTTTTAGTTATGTATTTGAAATTTAATTTAGATTTGTCTTTTTAATATGTGACCCGACCCAGAGTGGGCCGACATTTTTTAATATACATCGATATACAAGCGATTCATAAAAATTTACATCCCTATGAAAAAAAAATTCTAGGTCCGCCATTGCATCAATAGTTTGCTACAGCTGAACCTTTCATTTAATGAAGATATTAAAGTACCCTCGTCCATTGGAAATCTTCATAAGCTTGTCATTCTACATCTTGCTTTTTGCACTAATCTCAAGAGTGTTTCAGGAAGCATTTGGAGTTTGCAACATTTGACAAACTCTTCCTTCACCTTGGATTCACTGCCAGATGACATTGGCAAACTGGAATGCTTAAAATACCTTGATTTAAGAAGCACGAGCGTTATACATCTCCCTGGTAGCATTTGATGTTGAAACGTCTAAAAAACCCTAGATCTTTTCAGTTGAGGTTATCTTGAGAAGTTACCAAAGAATATAGGGCAATTATAATCTTTAGAGATAATAGATCTAACATTATACCGTAATTTAAGAGAACTCCCCAACATCATTTGTAAGTTGAAATGTCTAAAAGAGTTTAAACTTAAAGAATTTAAAACAACGGTATAAATGAGTTGAGTCACTCGTGAGCTAGGCAACCGGATTAATTAAAATTCAAATCAAACTCCGTCTAGTGGAAAATAATAATAATAATAATAAAAACTTATCTTGTTCTGCAAGAAATGTTTTAACCAGTAAATCCCAAACAACAAACACACAAAATGCTTCAACCCTCTCTACCTATGGCTACTGAGTAAATCAACAGCAGGTTTCTTCTTTCATCTGGTTAGTAATTAATTAGTCTTGTTTTATAAAATTCCCTAATAATATTCTAAATCTATAACCTAACTTGTTCCACAAGAAATTTTACAGTTTACTAGTTCAATCTCGTATCATAACACTTGTATAGCGTAATTATACTTTTTAATTTCATCATTATGCATAATAGCATACAGATTTCATTTAGGTTTAGGTTTTATGTTTTATGATAATTGTGCCTGTTTCGTTTCCTGTTTGCTGATTGACTTATTAATTTAGGGTTTCAGTTTTTGGTGGATACACTATGAGTGGAATTAGGTTTATGATCACACGTCGGATGTATAATACTTGTTCGAAATCGAACAATTATGTTTATCAAGTTAAGGACATTGTAAGAGTAGCACCATCTGTTAGCAACAGCATAGGAAATGACTATATAGCCAACAAAGGTAATAGAAGTAACAATGTGGACGTAATGTTACCTAGACTGTCAAACCTACGTATTCGGACTACGTCTCCGTTTCTAGGAACCGCGTATTTGTTGAATCATCGGTTGTATTCGTCATCGTCTGGTAATCGTGGAGAAGATGTGGCGGTTTCGGGTGTTAGTGGAGCGGAAAGTGGTGATACTAGTGGATTTGATGGGAATGATTTGCTTCATAAGGTGAAGGAAGCTTGGCATTCTAGTGTAGATGTTGTGAATCAAACGGGTGACAAGGCTAAAGAGGCGTTTGATGAAGTGAGTCGCATGTAGAACAGTTGCTCGATACGCATCCGTATCTTCGTGATGTTATTGTACCGGTTGGTGGGACGATATTGGGGACTTTTGCTGCTTGGGCGGTGTTACCGAGGATTTTTAGAAGATTTCATAAGTATTCGACGGAAGGGCCGGGTACGTTCTTACCGGCAGGGTCGTTGTGGAGTGCGGTACCTTATGAGAAAAGCTTTTGGGGTGCGTTGGAGGTTCCTGTGAGATATCTCATAACCTTCATGGCGTTTTCACAAATGTTAGTAAGTTGTATTTTTTGGGCTATTTTTACAAGTTTACTATTGTTTTTGGATTAACTTTGGAAGTGTTCTTTATAGAGGGGTGATGGTAGCACCAACAACAATTGCATCACAGTTCATTGGACCTGCTTGGAAGGGTGCTGTTATAATTTCATTTGTGTGGTTTTTGCATCGGTGGAAAACAAATGTTATCACACGTGCTTTGGTTGTGAAGTCTATTGAGGGCATTGACCGTGATAAGTTGTTGACCTTGGACAAATTTTCTTCTGTGGGCTTGTTTGTCATTGGTGGTATGGCTTTAGCTGAAGCCTGTGGGGTAGCTGTGCAATCTATTTTGACTGTTGGAGGAATTGGAGGTAACTTCTCTTGCGATGTCATGTAATCTTGTTTCTGAAGTTATTACAGTCAATTACACAACTAAAAAATTGCTTAAAGCATATGTGGTTACAATTTACAAATTAGAAGTGCTGAAAAAAATGGCTTCTCACATAGGCAAAAATAGCACATTGTATGAGTGAGGGAGTACTTTTCTTGTGTAACAATACACATACGCATTTTTTATATTTTGAAATCTAACAAGCATTACTTTATCTTTGTAGGGGTTGCAACTGCTTTTGCTGCCAGAGACATTCTCGGAAACGTCCTGAGTGGGTTATCAGTACAACTTTCACAACCATTTTCAATTGGAGATACGATAAAAGTATGTAATCAAGATCTTATGTTCTTAATTCGGTTATGAATTTGTTATTGTTGCAAAGCTTTCATTCTGTTATTTATTGTGGGCGGTAAAGCATCTTCCTCTTTTTGCCTTGCCCAATCATTAAATTTTCACTTCTTGTTTGCGATTATACTTTTGAGGCTGTCGAACTTTAGAGGCACATTAAAGAACGGTTTCCTTAATGATTTATTTGTCCCTACCATAGTAAGCATTGTGGCATGTTGTGGGGCAATGATTCTTAACGTGAATGAACTTGTTTTGTAGAATAAGTCAAGAACACAAATTTGGATAGCATTTCTAGAATTTGAGGAGTTTGAGGGAAATAGTGAAAAGTAATAAAGTATATGGATTTTAATAATCTCTTCAACTTTTAAACAAATACAATTGTTATTCAAAGAGCCGAAAAAAGGTCACCTGAGCTTGAGCAACTTTAGCTCTAATACCAATAAAGAATGGTTCAAAACCCTGGGCCCTGTCCCTCATTTATATGAATGGGGTATTTATAATACAAGATATTACATTTACGTACCCTATATACCATATACATATCATTCTGTCTAACAGCTATATATGCCATGCTGCAAGTTTATGTCTTTTAATTCTTAGGAATAATTTTACATGTTAGTCTATTGGGACAAGGTGCCTTCTAAATGATATTTGACCAAATTTGACTGACATTAACAAAATTTTGACCAATCTTTACCCTTTTGACTGATTTTGACCTTTGACCGATTAGGTCAAAATCGAGGCTTACTACCTCCAATTAGCGCCTAGGCCCGATTTATTGGCCGCCTAGGCTGATTTTTACGACACTGGTTGTTCTCATGTAATACAATCTGCTTATAGCAAGGCCCTTTGGTGTGGCGGCCTTCACGGTTTTATAAGTTATAACACTTGACATCCTTCCAGGCAATAAAATGTGTCGCATCAATACATTTACAAACTTTGTTATATGGCTTACCTAATATCAAAATATAAATGAAAAGGCAAATAGTTTGGTTTATTTTAGTGGCATGTATTATCATGGTAGTTCAAGATATTGTGGATACATTGCAAGTTGAAAATGCTTGATGCTTCGGGTCACTGTGAACACAATTGCATTTTATTTATGAAATTTTTTTGAATAGTTTTATAACTGCACAACTCATTTCCTTGCAGGCGGGATCTGTGGAAGGTCAAGTTACAGAGATGGGACTCACAACTACCTCTTTGCTTAGTGCAGAAAAGTTTCCTATAATAGTTCCCAACTCATTGTTTTCTAGTCAGGTTTGCATTAATTGGATTTTTTTTTTTCAACACAGTTATCACATTCTACAATTCTACCGTTTTGTTATGAATCTTTTAAGTTTGAAACTTGTGTTTTTTATGACGAATAATATATATGGCATCCCTTAATTTATCTCTGTGGTTGATAATTTTCTTTCAATGGTGTCATTCATAGGCTATTGTGAACAAATCTCGAGCTGGATGGCGGGCCATGGTATCCAAAATTCCTGTGCAGATTGATGACTTTGAGAAAATCCCGCTAATATCGGAGGAGATAAAGAATATGATGAAGTCTAATGCCAATGTTTTCTTAGATAGAGAGCAGCCGTACTGTTATCTCTCAAGAGTGGAAAGATCTTTTGCAGAGCTTAGCATTGGATGCAACCTAAAACAAATGGTATGTTTGTTTTCTCAAATATTTCAAAATAAACCATCATCATTAGGCATATTTTTTGGTATTCACACTTTCACAATTTAGGAGTTTTACATTTACATGTCATGTCACTAATATGGCTGATCTAGGAACGCAAAATGATGGAGCGTCACATTTTTTTTTGTATGTTTTCTTGTTTATTTGCAAAATTATTAACACACACCACTTCCTAATAAGAGTAGGGATGAGCTCGGGACGGTATCGGTACCAACTGATACCGATCCCAAAAACTCCTAAAACCCAATACCGATACCTATACTGAAAGCATGCGGTACGGTATCGGTACGGTACCGGTATGGTATTGGTATTTTACCTTAAAATACCGATACCATACCGATCCCGTACCAATACCGATACCGATAATACCGAAAACCTCTAAATGTGGGTACCGATACCGATACCGAACACCCTCGGTTCGGTATCGGTTCGGTAAGGGATCGGGACAGGATCGGTCTTCGGCACTATGTGCTCATCCCTAAATAAGAGTATTGAAAGAAAGTTTTTATCATTTTCATTTTATAGTGGATGCATGTAGGCTGTGATGTTGAAAATGAAGTTAGGACCGATATCCCCACCCCCCTTACTTTCGCTTTCCCAGTTTCCCCTTAAATTGCTTGCTAGTAAGAATATGCTTCATATGCTTGGATCAGAAAAAAGTTTGTAATATTGTGTTTTATCTCAATAAAGCTTGTAATTTGAATCCTTGATCTGAAATTTTCATTTTTACTATAGTTAAGTTGTACCATAAGCAACCTATGATTGCTCATGCCAGGTTAATTAACCTGCCTACAGTTATTTATACTGTATTCTTTATAATCTATATATAAATAATTACTATGTTATAGATGATTCCAAACCTGTATTATTAAAATAATGATATAAATGTTATATGCTTTTGATTTGAACTTTCAATTTTCTTTCAACCTGCTTGACCCATTTTCTTCGTGCTTAAATCTCTTATTTTAACCCATTGGACTCTTTTTACTTTTTGTTAGATCTCTTAGTTTACTCTTTGACCAGTGAGCCTGTTTGTAATTTTGCATGTAAATCTGTCAAAGTTGCCACCGTAGTAACGCCTTTTGTGATTGCAGAGCAAAGACAAGTTATTCTCAGCAGAGCAGGATGTTCTACTACAGTCTGTTGGGATAATCAAGAAGCATGGTGCCACGTTGGCTAGCACATGGGGGACATAATAGGTTCGATCTACAAACAATCACTGTAACTAACTGGGTTAGATTTTGTTCTTTGGAGTGACCCAAATACTGAGAATGGTTGATGAATATAGTGACTCATGAATTGGTTCTTTTGAACAGATTGAGCTTTTAACACTCTTCTAGTCGTTAATCCAAGACAAACACGATTTAATGGAATCGTCCCTTTGCTTGTACACAATTTAATGGGTTAGATTTTGCTCTTTCGAGTGACCCACATCTGAGTTCACACATTTCAAGCTTTAATTTTTTAGCTTGACTTTTTTTGACCTGTTTGAGACAAACATAACTTAAGTCAACTCATTTGTAACTAAATGTGTCGGATTTGGTAGACTGGTAGTCATAAATTTTCTGAGACCTTAAAGAGAGACATTGAGGTGAATAAACTGATTGTGTGAAAATCTAATATGTTATACTTCCGACTTTCTGTCAGTCGGTCAAACCAGAACTTTAAAATGCGAATTTGAGTAAGGTGTAAAACTCGGCCTGAACCAGACAACTGAATAACCGAACAAAGGGCCTGCTATATTAGGTCTGGTTCTCGCCTCTAGGTGCAGTGCTTATTTCGGCGTGATTTGGAACCAGGTTCTTTTCCTCCCCTAGAATTTTTTTGCTTTGTAATATGTAGCAGCTAAATGTGTATTTGTAATGATAATAAACTAACTATCCACATAAACTTAATTATGTTTTTGTTATAATAATTAACCTATGTATACAATATCCTTTCATTAATTCTTGCTTATCCTTTACTTTTGCTTCTTCACGTTTCATAACAATCATATTATTATCAGGCTCGCATGCCACATTTTTCATCAACCCAAGTTCATTATCTTGTTTAAGACATAATCACAACTCAATAGATTAATTTAGATTCACTTTTAATTACTATATATCAGTGATCTTATTACTGTTTGAACCTCAACATTAATTAATAATAAACAACTTTCAAAGGAACAAATATCTTGGAAAACAAGTGCAATTGGACAGACAAATACAATACATAACATTTTCATATTTTTCATTCATAATATAACTAGTTGGTATTATATGATATGAACCAACTACACATACATTAAAACAAACATTATAACACACCAACAAATACATTCACATTTCATCATTACTAGCAGTTTTCAGATCACCATAACCCAACCCAACCCAATAAACACGCCTTCTCTATTCGATTTCCTTGATTCCAGTCAAGTAAACCCGACACTGAATCACACTTCCACCGATCCCAAACCCAGGCATCACCATTAAACCCACTTTCGGCTTCTCACTCTCGTCATCCACAACGAAATTCTTCACCACACTGTCCATATAAACTTCTGAAAACTCACTCCCTTTACTCACTTGAAATACCTTCACTTCAGGGTCAAACGTGTGAGCTAAACGCTGCAGAAGCCAGATCGCTTTTGCTAACTTTAAAAATGCCAGATAAAACGGCGTCCTTGGATGACCACCGCCCATTATGTAGTTTCTATGATCCAAATTACCAAAAAAAGAAGCTTCCATTTTCGGATGAACCACCAGTATGTACTTGCTCCTGCAAAATTTTCCAAAGTCTGAATCCGGGTTCTGCCCGACTGAGTCAAGTGGATCCATTTCGCGTAAAGCAAGATACTGCTGGAAAAAGCTTTCTTTACTAGTGCTAGAATCGTTTCTGATTTTAACCCGAAGTGTTGCTGCTGGAACCCACTGAACATCTTTTGACAAATATGGTATTCAAAGGCGTATTTTTTATGTGCCCGTTTTGCATAAACGATATCAGGTTCGATTGAATTTGCAGCTGCGTCAAGATCCCAACCAGCAGCTTTCATCATGTTGATCAAAGGTTTTGAAAAATCATGAATTGCTTTGGAAGCAATTTCTACGGTTGACTTAAAAAGCTCAGGGGTCAACTCTGTAGAAAATGTTTCGTTGTCATCAACTGAGCCCTCGGATTCCTTGGAAGACGACGATAAACCCCTCAGTTTGAGATTCTTTTCCAGTTTCGCCCGTTTTTGAGTTGCTTCTTGGATATGCTGCTGTAATTGAACAATTTCAGAATCTTTATTGTGAATTTCTGACTGGAATTTCTTTACCATAACTTCATACGTCTTTAAAAGACTTTGTTGTTCTTGAATTTCGGCAGCCAATCGGGAATCTTGAGGAGAAATGTAAGTTGGCCGCGGATTGTTCTCTCTATAAAAATGCTTAAGTTCAGAGAGCTTTTTGAGTTCTGAAATTACGAGTTTATCCGCAGCTTGGATTTTTTCAGGGTCATAGGGTGTATGGGCGGCTTGCAGGTGAATATACGCAGATTTTAGTGAAGAAATATTTGTAAATATTTTGAAACTAAAGCCTCAACAGCTTCAGGATTTTGGTTTGCAGCTTCTTCCATAGGTTGAGGATGGACCTTCTGGTTACTGCTGTCTCGATTTTGCGAGTCTTTTGCTCCACCAAGTTGCATAGCTACTTCCTATAGACGGGTTGTTAAGCGGATCCCCCACCCTATCACGGATTGCGACACCCTAAAACAGAATTATTACATTAACAGATATAAAATATAATACCCAATACAACATATGAATAGCATATGTATGACATACCTACAAAATCCAGAAACTGGTAACTGGATTCGCCCAGCACTCATAATAAATTTCAACCTGAAAGCAAAGCATAAATTAATCAAGTGCTTCTCATGAATAAAAATATGATATTTCACCATAAAATCTATAGAATTCGCTAATAACTTAAAATAATATGGACCATATGCACTGTGAAGAAAACCTTCTTTATTCAGAAAATACAAATAACCATGCTTTCCATACGCCACACCAACAAATAAGGGTGAATGTTATAACGAGGAAGGATGATAGTAGTGTCTCGGCTCCGGGTGGGTAAGATTACGTTTTTAGTAGATTAGGGTTTGCCATTCAGAAAGGGGTGGCGGTGCAGCTTGTTGCCCGCCTTCCCGCTATCTTGATGTAATTTTTTCAGTCATGTTATATAACTAGTATGAATTTTTAAAACAAAAAAAAATATTATTTAGGATTAATTTAAAAAAAAAAGTTGATAATTAACAGAGCGCCCTGACAAACAACACATTAATCCAGCCCGAGTCATTTTGTTTCTAAATAGATTGTTTACTTTCATCCTATTCAAATTAACTGATTATTAACATCAAACTCAAACAAACAAACAAAATAAATGTCGATTTTAAAGCACAAACACTAAAACCTCACTATGGCAATATGCAACCTATCACACTATCACTTGCTAAAAACCAAACATCTTACATGTGATCAAGTAGCAAATTTTAAGGTAGCTTCAACCAAAGACAGCTCAAATCCATCAAAACCACCGACCCGAAAACGAAGTAGATCTACGTCACAAGGTGAGAGATCTCTCCCATAGTAACATAAGTTAAAAAAGAAAATTCACTAGCAACCAACCAACTAAAACTTTAGATAGGATATCATCAACAACCCTAAAAAATCAGCCATCCTTAATCTATAAATTAACACTTCTACTGTAAGAAACAATAACCTTTCAATGTCATTTTCAATCTCCAAACACAGTGTGATTATTTTTATCCAATTTTTTAATCTTTAACTCAAATTATGCTACTGCAACACCTTCCAAACAGATCACAACCCCAAGATCCCCAAACACATAAAGTTCACAACTTTCCATCAAGATTCAATAAACCCATCAATGCAATCTACAAAAAGACAGTCTTTACACAACCCCAGAACTAATTACTGACCCCACAAACAGAAACAACAATAAAGATAATAACTTTTTTGCAGTAGAAAGAACAGAAGCAAAAACTACCTAATCAGAGAGCTGGAAGGAGAAGTAATGAGTACATGCCTTTGTGTTTGTTGATTACAGAGAGATGAAGAAGAAGAAGACGAGATTTGGGGTTTGATAGAAATGTATGGAACCCTAGAAAACAGCAGAGGAATCTTTGTTGCTTTATATTATAAAAATTCTACTTTTTTGTTTGTTATTGTTTTGTTTTTTTAAAGATTGGGCTTTTTTTCTGTTTAGCCCATTTTAGTTCTTTGTTTTGGGCTGGCCCAGTATTGATAGAAAGCCCGGATAATACAAAGGATAGGATGGGGTCAGGACTCAGGGGTGACGATCGGGCTCTTTTGAGCCCGGATATGTTAATATTACTAGTAGGAATGCCCGCGCGTTGCGGCGGGTGCATCTGTTTTTGCCCCTTGTGCATTGTGTTTGTTGGTTATTCGTTATGTTAAAGTAGAAAACAACGATGTATAAAATATATGTTATCAAAAACTGAAACTCATAAATATATCTTCTCAATATTTTAAATGGGTACATCACAATAGGTCGTACTATTCCTTACAACACCCTTAGATTGGCCACGTCCTTCGGTGGGACCCTTTTATGTATCTCGAAGGCAGATAAATATGTCATCGTAGAGCGGTACTTAGCGTAGTGAAGTGGCGTTGTATCTCTTAATGACCATAAGATTGTAGTGGAAGTAATATAATTACTAAAATGCAGTTTGTTGTGTGCAACATATTTCTATTATTTTAGGACACCCGCGAGATGCAGCGGCGTCAATGATTTACATAGATACTCTCGTTTTATGTTAGTTTGACAAGTGTGGTAACAAATATATTGGACCAAACAAATTAGTAATCAATCTAGTTAAAACTACCAAATCGACTGATAAGAACTTATCTTCTTTTGGATATGTAAACAATTGGTGATTTCGTGAGATCAAAAACTTAAATTCTATTCCTAGAAGCTTATAGTAGCGGAGAAAACAAAAAACCATCGAGGAAGATGATGACGTTGCTCATGAAGTATCTCTACCATATTTGCTTGTATAAAAGTCAAGCCTACATATATCGCTCACTTTAATGGGTTGAAACGTGTCATGGGTTGGGTGTGTTTGCAAACTTCAAGCCTACATATTCATTTGTGTGCAGAAGTGTCACATCATACCATCCTGCAGCCACATAAATTTAAAAAGAAGATATAAATACATAATATATGATGTAATTTATTTACTATAAACATTGAAAGATATGTAAGTTATGTGTGTGAAGAGTCACCACATTATTTATGTACTAAATACATGACAACTATTTATAAGACTTTAACATTGATACAAACATAATAAAGACATGGAGGTTATGAATGTAAAGAGTCACCACATTATTGTTAATTTCCTCATCAATTTTATAATTATGTTTAAATTAATTTCTTCAACAATTTAATATTTAGGTAGACAATTTTACGCTCTAAATGACTTCAATAAGCATTGTACTATAAGCAATAAAGGTTGTATTTACTTAAATTTTGCGGGTATCCTTCATTGATGCTTTATAATATATAGTATAGAAGATAAAGATTTGGGTTGATTCATTCGCATGAGCGTGAATTTATGGCGTTTTGATTTCTTATTTCTTAACACAAATAACATAAGTAACTAACACATAGTTAAGTTTTTGTTTTCTTTTTATGCTAGTGTTTAATTTATTTTATTAATTAGAATTAGAACTTAAACAATATACAATTGCCGAAAGCAAAATAATAGTGTGAACCACACTTCATACAACGTTTAACAAGAACATTAAATAGATAAACAAATACCTTAAAAGTCTTAGAACAAATATAGTTTACGTATAAAGTTATATTTGAGCATGCATATATAGATTTATAGAGTTAACTATTCCATGGCGTTCAAGAAGACCATGTTGATTGAAATTGAGGAATGTCTCCATACCCTTCTCCAACCATCCTCTCCATCATTTGTCCTTCATGTCCATTTGTTCCTGCAACATCAGGTTTCATCCCATGCAGTAAGTGGAAGTAATATTTATAATATATTAGAAACGTATTAGCAAATCTAGAATGTTATATTTATAATTTTGTCCGTTGTATTTAGTTAACAATATATATGATTCAATATAAATAACTTCTTAACAAGGATAGTTAAGAAAACCACCTGTCACCTTCATAGGGTCATATCATCCAATTCAGTAGAGTTGAGGTCAATAGGTCATAGAACATCCTGACTTCTGAAAGCTTCATGAAGAGAAACTAAAAATGCACAAAGAAGAGAAAAACTGTACTAATTAATTTTGAAAAATATTTTCTCATCAATAATTTTGAATATTGTTTGTTTATTGTTTTAATTGTTAGCTGCACAATTAAATTACCTCAATTTGATTCTGCAACGATCCAACATAGTTGATTATTACATCCAACATCACTGGCATTCTCATTGTATATAGCAAATAACTAAATTTAAATGGAGCAAAAAATGATATATTATGAAGATAAATTTTTGTAATTGTCAAAGAAAATATGAACAAGTAGAAAAAAAATGTATATATGTATATAAAGATTAAATCATATCTTTATACCTTGTAGCATCCGGGAACCATATCTTGCAAGCGTCTTAACTTCTCACTGATTTTTTTCTCTTCTCATCTAATGAAGACATAAAATTTTTGGACAAAAGAATGTTTCAAAGCATGAAATTAGCTCTAAGGTTTTGTTTGGGGTTATAAAAAGACTATTAGCATTCAAGAAATTGATTATAATGAAGTATATATAATAATATAGATGGGGGTTGAAAGGTCTCACATTTAAGATGCATCATAAGTTAAGTTGTATTTTGTGTTTTAAAAGTTGGACATAAGGGCATAATTGGGATAAGATTTTAGGATGTGAGGTATTGGATTATGTTAAATTTACTAATCTACCTTCCTAAGTGTCTTAATTGTCACAACTATGCCAATAATACCCTTATTTTTTTTGCTTAAATATGTTGTACATGTTGCTTCTTAAGTTGTACGGAGGTGAAAATGATTATGTTGTACATCACTCCTCCTTTATAATGTATTATAGATATTATAGATTATAGATAATCAATGTTTTAAAAACCGGATTGGTGGGTTGGACAGGTTTGACATATGATTGCTTAAAAATGTTGAAAAGTAATGAGGTTTCGTGTGTGTGATGTTTTTAGATTTGACTTTTTATGATAGAATAAAGTCTTATCAATTTATGTAAATGTAGATGTCGATGTGTGTAACTTGGTTCGACTTGAAATAATTTTGGCTTGTCCATGGTTGGGTATTTGTCTCATTCTCATGCACTAAAAATACATGGTTTTTAATGATTAGATGTGTTCATTAGTTAAAGTGTCTCATTGATGACATGATGTCGAAAAACATGACAAGGGGTAAAACGTCTATATACCGACTTTGATGTTGGTCGAGAGTATCATCGAACGATTATTGATGGAATACGTTAGCACCTCACGCAATAAAACGAAGGATTGGTCACTGGTCGGACAGCTGTTGTCGATGATAATGAGTTGACGATACTTAATTTCCTGATGGAGATCGATACACGGTCATGATCTCATAAAAATGTTGAATTGATATTTGACCAAAAAAAATAGGCTATTAATTAAACTCACTAAAATCACAAATAGTTCACAACAACAATAATAAAATGTTTAGAATCATTTTAAAAAGATTTATTTTGAATAATTCAATAGAATAAACGTGACATGAATCATTTACATTTATACTAATATACAGGGGCGGATCTAGGCTATAGCCGACGGGTTCCCGAGAACTCAGTCGGTTTGTAATTTTTAGTGTTAATGTATATATATAAAAGAAAAGAACCCATAAGAAAAGTATCTTAGGAACCCATTACTAAAACTTGTTGGTGCTTTAGTGGTAAAGTCCCGTTGTTATCATACACAAGTTCCAAGTTTGAATCCCGTTTCACACATTTAATTTGTAGCTTTCCAGCTTCCCTTTTTTTGTGTCAAAACTAGGGTAAAAACAACAAGCATCGCCTTCCAAACAAAAAAACACACTTACAACTATACAAGTCTGTACGACAGTCCCGCCGCCCTCCTCTAAGCTCCTCCTCCGGACCTCTGCCGACCGCCGCCCCTCCAGACCTCTGCTCCTCCTTGGTACATTTGAGCATATGAAAGCCTTGGTTTCTAAGTTGTTGAATTAGACAGTAATATATTTAGATTTTAATACTTAACAAGGGAAGTGTTGGTTGCTAAGAAAAAATAAAGTAGTTCTCAGGTGTTGATGTGATCAATTCGTAGGGAGTGATTTAGGGTCAACCTTAGTATTTTATTTCCTTTTCCCACCACTTTCACGTTTCTACCCATTTAAACTTTCAAGTTATTGTGTTGTTCCTACTCTAATATGAATTGAGTAGCTACAAAAATCATAACACTATGTCAATATAGAAGATTTTTATGTGTTTGATTTTGATTTTAGTAATATATAATGCATCGGGACAATAATGTACTTTTAGTTCAATTTTAATACACTCAAGAACATTATTTTACGAGTTATAACAACAACGTATAACTGTTGATGTATAAATAACTTGTCATTTACAATTCTGTCCCACTACATTTTTTTATGAACGACAGCAAAAGATATTCCATCAGTCTAACAAGGCACTAGCACCATAATTACAAACACCAAGAAGCAAATAAAAAACAATACACCAAGGATGGACAATGAAAAAGAACAAGCAGGATCAAACCACACGCAGTGTCACCTATTGTGTTGGCTCTAAGAGCATTCACATCAGAATCCTCATCCCCCATTCACTCACAACCAATCACAACCACATATTATACTAAATCCCATTAAAGTTTCTCTCTCCTCCACTCACAACCACTTTCAACAAATATTAAAAAATAAATACAGTTTTCCTGTTTTCCCTAAAAGATTCCCAAAGAACCCAATATATACCGACACACTGTAGATTCCCCATTTTCTTCACTCACAACCACTTCCAACCCCCAAAAAAATTATAGGGTTTTGTCACCCAAAAAAATAGGGTCTCTATTGTGAATGCTCTAAAAATACATCAAACCTTCTCCAATGCTCCCATATGATAGAAAGCTCCTTAGATCGATTTCTAACCTATAGGAAATCCAAGGACTTGACTTGTTCAACCACCTTTGCCATCGAAAATTGACATTAATTAAAGATCACAACGATCCTCATCTATGTTACCTTATTAAGGAGGAGAGATGGCTAAGATAGTCATTTTACCACCATTTTAAGATGGGAGTTCAAAAGCCTCTTTACAAAATTTTAATTTTTACTCATTTTCTTCCTTTTATGCCCTTCATGTACAAGCTTTAATGGTAATTATACATATCTCTAATACACAAATGTGAAGATATAACCTTGGTTCATGAATGAAACACCCAATTCAATTCAATCATGTCTGGATAACAAACCGGGAAAAATGAAGAGTATGTCATGGGAGTCGTGGGGTAGGTTCGATAGTCTTAGAATGGCTTAATTGGGATTGTGTCTGGCATTGTGGGCGTTGTTTTTTGTGTCCTTTTTTCGGGTTGTTTGTTTTGGGTTATCCCCGAACTTTTGTTTGCTAGTTTCTTGCTAGCTTTATAATAAAGTTTTGTTGGCCGTTCAAAAAAAAAAAAAAATCAATCATGCCAATTCAATGTGGAAAATGAATGTCTTAATTGTCAGCACTTAAAGCAATGTCCAAATTGGCAAATGATCAGTCGTAGTTTAGAAGACAAACCAAATTATAGTTTCTATTTATTTTCAGATTATTGAATCTTTTTCTTTATCAAATATTCGAGTTCAAATTATTCGTCCTTATTGGATGGATTAATGGGTAAAAGCACCCTCAATATTTTATGTTAATTTGAGTTCATACCTCGCCAACCATGTTGTTCCTGCACTCCCATTTCATCTATAGATACAACATTCATTTCGTTTTTTTTTTGTTTTTTTTTTTTATTGTTGGCCATTTTTTTATAATTTCAACCTTAATATTAAGTTTTTTTTGTTAAGTTAACTTTGAACGTCGATGCTTCCTTTTATCCTTTGTATTTTTTTTAGTTGCATTGATAGACTAAGCGTAATGCATTTAGGATCATGCATCATTATGTATTCTCTCTGCAGGTATGTTTCTACTTTCATACCCCCTCCTATGGTAACCAAGGGTAATGAACATGAAAACCAGGTTAGAGAACTGATGAGACTACGTTGTTACCTTGTTATATTTGTGTGTTTGACTCTTTTATATTTGATTTTAACAAAGTTCTGCTACTGACAGAAAGATGAAGGTAGACCAAAGGAGAAAGCCAAACGGAAGGCTAGAGATATGTCGTTGTGCAAGTAAACTTGCAGATTAACGAGTTAAGAAATCCACATCGCTTCTGGGTACATGTATGAAATGTATTTAACTTACCGTATATTGTTCTTATCTTCCCAAAAGTTTTCGCCTCTGTATTAGCTGTTGAATTAGATTAGCTACTAACATTGAACAAACTTCTAATTGTTGAGTTTGCATAGATGCTTTGACGCCATTCTATCTCCAATATTCCTTAATGCATTTGGAAATTTATATGTCACACCTACTGTCTTTTTTCTAATACAAAGGACGAACAGCCACTCGGTGAACGATTTCTACTGATGAAACAACTCATGGATACTAAATAATTTATAACTAAATATTAGGTTGTTTTGTCCTACATACTTAATATCACCATAATGAATCGTCCATAAATGCCATACACGCACCACAAACACCAACATCAACTTTGAGACAACAAAACAAACGCACCCGCAACAACGTGCGAGCATTCCCACTAGTATTCCAAATGCTCCAAATAGTAAAAAGTATAATGGCATGAAAGGCTTTCTTCTTCTTATTTGACCCATAAATGAACTTTTGGAGCCCGAGTATGTCTCTAAATCCGAATGAAATAGTCGGGTCGTTTTGCACCAATACCTAATAACCTGCCATACTAATTTTGTAAATTGGCATGACATGAATATATGATCGTAAGCTTCTGGATATTCACCACACAATAAACATGTCATGGAATGAATTTGAAGGCCTCTGGCTACTAAGGCGACCTTAGTAAGAAGGCGTTCAACATCCGCTTTCGAAGCCACAATGCCCCCTTCCCCGGTACCCAATTGTTCAAGTTAAGCACATAATTTGGGATTATCCTATTGTAACCTTGAATAATTTTTTAATACTATTGACAGAAAAGATCCCAGATTGGTGAAGAGCCCAAACCTACTTATCATTGGACGTAGATACCACAACGGACTGAAGCAACAAGTTCAACTGTTGCAGCGCATTTAACGTATCATTGGAGGTAAGAGACCGGCCCCAATTCTAGGTCCACTGAAACCCACCCGAGATTAACCTAACCCGATCCTCTGCATAACAATACTTCTTGGATTTACGTTGTGTTCCCGAGTTAACTAAAGAGGGGAAAAGAAAAGAAAGGAGGGAAAATCATTCCCTTTCTTTTCTTTTCTCTTCCTCTATTTTTATCACTTTCTTTTCCTTCCAATTTAGAAGGGTGGAATATGGCTTAGTTTTCTCTCCTTTTCTTCATAAAATGAACTCTAGAAACACACATTTCCCTCCTTTTCCTTTCCTTTCCTTCATAAAAAAACTCAGGAACACACACATTTTTTCCCTCCCTTTCCTTTCTTTTCTCCTTTTAAGTTAACTCGGGAACACAACGTTAGCATAGGACAAGGCTGAAAACGAGAAAATAATGGACCATCTCCAACCCAAACATCAATCCAGAATGCGATGTCAGGATATATATATATATATTATGGTGTTTTATTCAAAAAAATTCTTGCATTTGGTGTGTTTCAGATATTTGATTTGAATTTTGGTGATCCCGGAAGTTGCGATTGCGGATTCAGCTTAGGTAGAATAAAGGAACCACACACGGTAGCCATGTGGCAGGATCTGCAAGCTATCTATGACACAAAAGTTTGTTTCGTGCAACTTTTGTGTCATAAATCTGCAAGCTGAGATTGCGGATCATGTCACGTCAGATAAATCTGCAACCTCAGTTTGCGGAATTACTAAAATCCAATCAACTATTTGACACACACTAAATTCAAGAAATTTTGTGGATATAACACCAAAACATCAAAAAATTCGCAATGTCCACAAGCCAATACCCCGATGATTTGTTTAGAAAGATCGATGCCCATCCCAAGCAGAGCAGGCGAAATGTTTACAATTTGCTTCCATGGACCAGCATTGGAAATCTTTGTTGGAATATAATTTCATGATCTCGAACTATGTATTGCCCGAATTACTTTCCTCAATATCCCATTCTTCTCAAGCTTGAACCTCCACCACCACTTGGCAAACATTGGCATATTTGCATCCCTAAAAGAACCAAACCCTAAGCCACCATATTCAATTGGCCCAATAACTTTCTCCCATGCTATCCAACTAACTTTGGACTCTAGAAAAAACACCTCCTCAATCGTTCAAGGTAATTCAACACTTCCATTGGCGGCTTGTAAATAGAAAAAAAACATGCGGGAAGAGAGTTGAGGACCGAATTTATTAAAGTAAGTCTCCAATAAAATAGAATTTTCATTACAACTAGATCCACCTCATTAACATCATCCAACTTTTCCATTAAATTATTTTTTGCTAAAGAGGCAAAATAATGTTAATAAAAAATAAAATAATATATCCATTACTTTAGTAGTATTAGTGGGGAACCCGCGCATTGCTGCGGGAAAACAATTTGTCACGCGATATTCGTTACTGTTAGTTTATCGATTCTCTCATGATATATTGTGTAGTATTTGATTTTAAAGGTGTGCTAGATCTAGTAAATATATTGTTAATGGATTTTATTTTTAAGATGGTTCTTGGACTTGTAGAAAATAAATATAAACAAACTATTAATTAGTTAACAAACTACTAACTTGGTTGAAAAGACGACAAAAAATTATGCCATGGTGTCATTACTGGTGTAACACCCCAACCGATGGCGGAAACATCGAGGCGTCACGAATGAATGATTGTTCAGTAACTCATGGTAAATAATAAGTTTCAATACATGATTTAAATAAATTACATACAATTGTTCTAAGAATTTGTACATCAAAATAACAAATACTAGCTACGCATCTTAAAGCATATACTCTAATCTTCGAGCAAGCTATAACCTGAAACATGTTAAGTTTGAAAATATTTTGGGTCAACAAAAGTTGGTGAGAATTACATAGGTTTTGATAATTGAATAAAACTTGTACAATTCAAGTGTCATGGCAAGTCTAGTCCATATGTGAAAACATACTAGAAGTAAATCGAGTGCATAATCAACCCTTGTGACTGTTATATTGTGGACCATCCCATACGCTCATGGTTCACTCGATTATGTTATGCGATAACAATCACCCACGCTACCTATGTAGGAGGCACGTATCCGGGTGGGATTGTCACTCCAATAGACCTATCATTGTATACCGTCGGCTGATCAATGTTAATGATTATGCTAGAATATTGTGCTTACCCTAGTCATGTTTAAGACATAATGCAACATAGAAAAACACATAGACACTTTATGACTGAATTGCATATAGAATGTTGTAACATGTTTCACCCCAAAAATAGTGAAAACTAGAAAATGGGCTATGTAAAACTCACCTGAAATTCACTGTGTAAGTATTAGCAAGTGGCAACAAGTCTGAACTTGGATTAATTGAACTCTTGTATCCTATTACAAATAAACGATGCCTTAAATTCTAATGCAAATACGCTTGTTTCGTTTCTTGGTTGTAAAGATAGTTGATTCAACTACCTAGACTCGTATTGTAGACAATACGTGTCTTATTGTGAATGACTTAACGAACCGATAGTAACTTCGTTTGGTTTTTCGGAAATATATGTGTATATGAATAGTTATATATATAATTTTTACTTTAATATATATATTTAGATTCGCAACTTATAAATAAAAAGGAAAGCATTTAAGATAGCGAAATAACCCATGTGTAGCTTGTCTCACGTTTAATTTTTGTTTTGAAGATCAAATAATATTTGTACTATTGTTGTTAGGACAAAAAGGATTGGTGAAACCACTTTTGCAAACCTTAGTCTAATTCACTTTCTATCAAAATACTCTAAGTATGGAACTGCTGAAGACAAGGAATCAAACTGCTGAAGAAGAGATTCAGAAGTACTGAAGAAGAAGTCATCAGAAGTTCTGAAGTTCAAACCAGACACTTCAACTGAAGAACTGCTGAAGACAAACTACTCATCAGTAGTTTGTCATTCATCAGTACTTAAAGAAGATCTTTTCCACCGCCCTTGTATATCCGTAGTTTAATACTTTAGTATTTCTTTTTTACTTTATGTACAAGTTCCAAGACTGCAACTTGTTGCAACTTGTTTCTGAACTTGCTTTTTTGGCAAGGTTCATGTATTTGTAAAGTCTATAAATAGAAGGATTCATCCTTCTGTTTTAGACATTGATTTTAATACAAGAAATCCTTCAACACTTATTATTGTTATTTCCATTTCGTGTTTACTAAGAATCTGTCAAAGTATTTCATTCTCATTCAATACTTAGATTCTCAATAAACACTTCTCATTTATTGTTCTTGATTCCAGGGGGAGTAATAACTCCTGTTGACAAAGTGTAGCTATAAACTAATAAACATTCCGCTGTGCTAACACTCACCAAGAACTTGCTAAACACTTAAGTGTCAACTAGCAAGTTCAAATAAAAGAGCAGCTTAATACTGATCCAACAATTGGTATCAGAGCACTGGTTTATCTGATCACATATCAATCTAACAAATTGAGAATCAGACACAGGCTCTTGTTGATATTTAATAAAGGATTATAAGCTCACTTTTATCAACATCCATCACTTTAAGAGATATTTGACAAATCAATACTCTTTAAAATGGATCCTCATAATACTGGTTCTGCCACTAAACCTGCCATGCTTGTAAGAAATGAATATAACATATGGCAAAAGAGAATGGCACATACCTTGTCACAAATCAACACAGGTTGTTGGAGATCTGTGATATATGGTCCTCATAAACCAGTAAACATAAATCTTGAAACTAAGGAAGAGATTCCAAAAGAACCAAAAGACTATACTGATGATGATTTCCTAAAACTTGAGCTTGATGCAAAAGCTTTTTCTATGTTGGCAATGGCACTCCCAAATGAAATCTACTCTGGCCTATTACATTGTGATAGTGCCAAAGAGCTTTGGGACTGCCTAAAAGAACAGTTTGGAGGAACTGAAGAGGTGATTGCCAACACCAGAGAAATCTTGGCTCAGCAATATGAAACTTTTGCTCACATTAATGGGGAAACTTTAACTCAGCAATTTGAAAGATTTTCCTCATTAATATCTGAGCTAAAACTAAATGGTCAGACCTATACAACTGTATCTATGCTTCATAGATTTTTAAGGTCTTTACCTGATAAATGGGAAACATACTCAATAGTCTTAAGATCTTCACCAGATTTTAGCTCCCTCACTCTTACAAAACTTCATGGGAGATTACTTACTTTTGAGAGAGAAATTGATCAAAAGAAAAAGTTACAAAACTCTGGTAAAACTGCTGATGACTATCTACCTGGTAGTACAGCACTATTGGGACAAGACTCACCAACTTGTTCAAATAGTTTTGGATCTTTTGACCACATTGACATAACTGCTGGGATCTCATCTGAAAGATCATTCCCAGGTTATGACAATAATGACTTTGGTCAAACTGCTGATAACATGTGTTTTATCATGGATGACTTAAATAGTTTCAGCAGTGATGACCTTGAAGAAATGGATATTTTGCACCAACTGGCCATGTTAAGTTTAAAAACAAATAAATTTTACAAAAGGTCAGGAAGGAAGTTTCCAGGACTTAACAGTTCTACAAAAATTGGTTTTGACAAATCTAAACTTAGATGTCATAAGTGTCAAAAGTTGGGACACTTTGCTAGAGAATGTAGAAGCTCTGGCTTTAACCAATCTCAGTCTGGAAACAATTTTAACCCCAATTATAACAGGAATAATGGAACACAAGGGAGTGCACATTTTGTACAGGCACAAGCTCCACAACACCAATATGTGCCACAAGTACAATATGTACAGATGCCTGCTCAACAGATGCAGAGCCAACAATCAATCCCTCCCTTTCCAGCTGCTCAACAACCTCCACAGCAACAACAACCCTCTCAACAAAGTTTATTTACCTCAGGGTATGTTGACTAGAGCAGTCTTCCTTTTGACACCACAGAGTGCAATCCTGATGCAGACAACAAAATGTTTGACATCAACTGGGGAGAGCCTGACAATGGCAGAAAGAACTTTGCCTTAATGGCATTTGAGGGATGCTCCTCAAAATCTGCCTTGTCACAGGTATCAAAAGAATCTTTGACAAAACTATGTTCAAATTCATGCAAAGAATCTTTTGCTCTCATAAGAGAGATAAATGTGCACTTACAAGGAAAAGCCAATGACTCTGAGAGAAAACTCACTCAGATAAAATGTGATTTAGAAAGAAAACTTTCTGCAGAAACAAAAGAAGTTTCTAAATTGACTAACTCTGCTATTGAAACCCAAGCACAAATCAAAATAATGATTAATGACCCAGGAAATGTCAGACAAGAGCTTGCTGACACCAAGGTCACATGTGAAAAATGGGTGGAATCTTGTAAGGGGTACCCACTTTTGCTAAACAAACAAAGTACTTCAAATGTTAGGTTTGGCATAGGGTACAATCACACTGAAACACCAACAGATTTCTCTCCCAAAACTACTGAAGATGGGAGAAAAATTGTTTCAGGTGAAACTTCTGAAGAGGAAGAATGCACATCTTTCCATGAAAACTTTCTAAAATCACATAAAGAAAGTTCTTCAGAAGTATTGATTAAATCTGACTTTAAGCCATCAGTAGTTTCAACTACATCAGGAGTTGAGAACCTGAAAACTACTGATGACCTAAAACCAATCAAAACAGTCAGAAACTTGTCTTTGAAAGAAAAGACAAAAGAATGTGAAATTTGTGGTCTGTTCAACCACAAAACAGAATTTTGCAGATATAGAAAGGGCATTCAGTTTAATAAGAAAAATCAACAACTGGTTGTGGGAGAACAAATCAAAAATGATTATGCAAAAACCTTTTCTCCCAAGAAACAACAACCAGCAAAAACCCTTTCTCAGAAAAAGACAAAATCTCAACAAAAGTCTTTTTCTCAAAGTTCTCTTTCAGTAGTTAGACCTAAATCATCAGCAGTTTCACAAACTGTCGAGATTAAAGATCTTATGAACATGGTACAACTACTGATGACCAAAGTTGATGGTGGTCCTCAAAAGGATTCCACCATTGTGCTTAATGCAAAATCCATTGCCAAAAAGACATGGATTTCTAAACTTGGTCAAGAACAAACTGTAAATGTTCTCAAGAGCAAACCCAAAGCCAAACTGGCTTGGGTTCCTAAATCTAACTAATTTGCTATATTGTGCAGAGAGTTTCCAGAGGCTTGAATAGCATTTGGTATGTAGACAGTGGAGGCTCAATGCACATGACAGGATGCAGATACCTGATAAACAATTTTATCAGTCAAAGAGATGGATCTGTGTCCTTTGGGAACAATGCTAAGGGATATGTGCTAGGACATGGCAATGTCTCCTCTGGCAAAATACAGTTTGACAAGGTCAATCTGGTTGAAAACCTTGAGTACAACTTGCTTAGTGTGTCACAAATGTGTGATAAAGGATATTCTTCCTTTTTCACAAAGACAACATGCAAGATCATATCACCAGAAGGCCAGAAGTTGATAGAGAAGATCATTGAAGATCATACTTTGTTAATTGCCAAAAGATGTGGCAATGTCTATGCAGTGGACATTGAAAAAGACAAAGTACTGAACAACACTGCCTGTTTCTTCTCAAGGGCATCAACTTCAGAAACTGATCTCTGGCACAGGATACTTGGCCATGTGAACTTTAAAACCATAAATAAAGTCACAAAAATGGGCTTGGTCAGAGGTCTACCCTTAAAAGTATACCAGTGTCAAGAACACTGTGTATCCTGTTTAAAGGGTAAACAACATAAGTCCTCCTATAAGTCTATTGAAGAATCAAAAACAACTGCATGTCTTCAACTACTCCATATGGACTTATTTGGGCCTGTAAAGATCATGAGCCTTGGTAAAAAGAAGTACTGCTTAGTCATCATTGATGACTACTCAAGATTTACATGGGTATTCTTCTTATTTTCCAAGGATGAGGCTGCTGAAATCAAGTTCTTCATTCTACAAGTAGAGAAGCAATACTCTCTACCTGTCAAAACCATTAGAAGTGATAATGGGACAGAGTTCAGGAACAAAACTCTGAATGACTTCTGTTTGTCTAAAGGGATTATTAGACAATTCAGTGTTGCCAGAACTCCTGAATAAAATGGTGTGGTAGAAAGGAAGAACAGAACTTTAATAGAAGGAGCAAGAACAATGTTAGCTGATTCTGGCCTACCTTTATACTTCTGGGCAGAAGCAGTTAACACATCATGTTATGTTCAAAATAGAGTTCTTGTTGTCAAGAGACATTCAAAGACTGCCTATGAAATTCTTCATGGCATGAAGCCCCTTATCTCCTTTTTCAGGGCTTTTGGATGTCAATGTTTCATCTTGAACATCAAGGAATCTATTTCAAAGTTTGCTGCCAAAGTTGACTTAGGTTACTTTCTTGGTTATTCCTCAACTAGAAAAGCCTACAAGGTTTTTAACTCAAAGACCAGGATAGTAGAAGAAACACTGAATGTCAAGTTCAATGAGTCAAAAACACACTCTCATTCCAGCACATCCTGCTGAACTCTTTGACCTTGACAACTTTCCTTTTGAACCTGAAAAAACTGTCACTTCATCCAAACCTACTTATTATGGTGATCAAAGGTTTGATGATGAGGATCCAGCACCATGGACTCCTCAAACAGTCATTAAGTCAACTTCAAAACCATCAGAAGTTTCACAAACTTCTGATTCAACAAATACTGAAGGCCAAACTCAAACATCTGCTTCAGCACCTGCAACTACTGAAGACACTGAAACTGCTGAACCAGATATAATAGACCTCAGTAGTTTGTTTGAAGAACATGAGCCACCAACACCTGTCAGTGGTTTACAACAACTGATCGAACACAAAGATCATCCACTTGATCAAATCATGGGTGATATTGCATCAGGTGTTCTTACAAGAAACCAGCTTTCCAACTTTTGTCTATTCTCAGCATTTATTTCACAGTTGGAACCAAAGAAGTACCAGGAAGCCCTCAAAGACAACAATTGGGTGCAGGCAATGCAAGATGAATTGCTTCAATTCAACAAGCAACAGGTATGGGAAATCTGTCCCTTACCACCAAACAAGCAACCAATTGGGACAAGATGGGTTTTCAGGAACAAACAAGATGAAGCTGGTATGATAATAAAGAACAAGGCAAGACTGGTAGTACAAGGTTACTCTCAAGAAGAAGGCATTGACTATGATGAAACCTTTGCTCCA
This sequence comes from Ambrosia x helenae, assembly GCA_030844895.1. Lineage (NCBI taxonomy): Eukaryota > Viridiplantae > Streptophyta > Magnoliopsida > Asterales > Asteraceae > Ambrosia > Ambrosia x helenae. The sequence goes on from JAUTDX010007528.1 coordinate 41,943, forward strand.
GTTGCAAGGCTTGAGGCCATCAGGTTATTTCTGGCCTATGCCATTTCCAACAAAATAAAAGTTTATCAAATGGATGTCAAAAGTGCATTTTTGTATGGAAAGATAAAAGAGGAAGTGTATGTTTGTCAGCCACCTGGGTTTGAGGATCCTTCTCATCCTGAGTGGGTGTACAAACTAGACAAAGCTCTTTATGGGCTCAAACAGGCTCCAAGAGCCTGGTATGATACACTTTCAACCTTTTTACTCAAAAATAACTTCACAAGAGGTGCCATTGATAAAACTCTTTTCATAAAACATGTTGGAAATCATATCTTACTTGTTCAAATATATGTTGATGATATCATTTTTGGTTCAACAAACACAAAATTGTGTGATGAATTTAAGAAACTCATGCAATCAAAATTTGAGATGAGTACAATGGGAGAACTGCAGTACTTTTTAGGACTGCAGATTAAACAACAAACAAATGGAACTTTTATACATCAATCAAAATATGTTAAAGAATTATTAAACAAATTTTGTTTACAAGACTGTAAATCATGTTCCACTCCCATGACACCAACCACACAAGTTGAACCAGATGATCAAGGAAAACAGGTTGATCAAACCATGTACAGATGTATGATAGGTTCCCTTTTATATCTAACTGCTTCTAGACCAGATATTATGTTTTCAACATGTGTCTGTGCTAGATATCAATCAGCTCCTAGGGAATCACACCTTATTGCAGTCAAAAGAATTTTCAGATATCTGAAAGGAACTCCAACACTTGGAATTTGGTATCCTGCTTTAAGCAATACCAAGTTATCAGCTTTTTCAGATAGTGACTATGCAGGGTGTAAAATGTCAAGAAAATCAACATCTGGTGGTTGTCAATTCTTGGGAAACTGTCTAGTGTCCTGGCAATCAAAGAAGCAAACATCTGTTGCAACTTCAACTGCTGAAGCTGAATACATTGCAGCTGCAAGTTGTACATCACAGATACAATGGCTCCAATATCAACTTCTTGATTATGGAATCAAAGAGACCAAGACACCATTGCTTGTAGACAGCAAATCTGCCATTAGCATCATTCAAAATCCTGTTCAGTTTTCAAAAACTAAACACATTGAAATCAGGTATCATTTCATAAGAGATTCTTATGAAAAAGGCAAGATTGAAGTGAAACATGTAACAACAGCTAATCAAATAGCTGACATTTTCACTAAACCCCTTGACACATCAACATTTCAGAAGTTAGTATCCATGCTAGGGATGCTAAATTTGTAAGTGTTTCTATTTATTTTTCTGCACATTTTTTGTTTTTCACTTACATCTGTTTTCAAAACACTTGAAAAACTTCTGAAAAGAGAGAAACTACTGATGAACAAAACATCAGTATGGGGATAATTTCTGAAAAGTGAATAACTTCTGATAAAATAAACTTCAGAAGTTATGAATAAAAGTATTTATAAGGTATTTCTCATCAGCTGTTAAAACTACTGAAGAGGAAATGGGAACTACTGATGAAGATAATCCTTCATCAGCAGTTTAGTCAAAAAGGGCAAATCTGACTTTTCCCATCATCAGAAGTTTGACCTAGTCGGTTTAAAACTTCTGATAAAGAGCTTTTTAACCTAGGCGGTTTAAAAACTTCTAATAAAGAAGATCCAAGCGGTTAAAAACTTCTGATAAATATCTTTTTTCAACACTTATCCTTTGAAACACAAAAATTCCCTCCTTCTCTCTCAAGAAAGCTCTCAAACCCCTGAACCTGCAAACACAAAATCACTGTTCGATTCATCAACACACACAAACCACATGGCTTTAGTTCTCAAACAGGGACACAATCTCAGAGCCTACTTAGAAAAACAAGAAGGCTGGTCCCAATACGATGAGATCATTGATCTCGTCGTCAAATCCCAATATTTCACCGCTCTCACCATAGACCCACCAATTCATCCTGAAACGCTAAATGAGTTCTGGGCTAATGCTGAGACAGTGATGGTGGATGATGAAGTTATCTCCCTCAACTCAACAATTAAAGGGAGACAAATGGCTATTACACCGGCCATACTTGCAGTCAGACTGGGGTTGAATGATGTGAATGCCCCTGAGAAGGTTGACAACTCTGTTATCCACCTAACCATGACTGAGTGTGGTTATCAAGGTACTCTCTCACAAGCTACAATCTTTAAAAAGTATTTTGAACCAAAATATAAGCTTTTGTTTCATTATATTATTATGTGCTTGAGTCCTAAAACTGGGTCTTATGACCAGATGCCCTCAACCTTTCAACCAATATTTCATTCCATTGTGAATGAAACAAATTTCAGGGCATCAAAACTTTTCTTTAATGAGTTGGTGTTACATCACAATAACACTAAGAAAAAGTTTTTGTTATATCCAAGGTTCATTATGCAGTGCATAATATCTGAACTGGGTAATGAGGTGCTTGTGGGTAACATTGAAATTTTGAAACCCTTAACCTCACAAGCATACTCAAGGCACAATAAACAGGCTGCCTGGCCAGAAGATGACCAAGGGGAACAAGCACCAGTCCCCATGGAACCCTCATCTTCCAAACCTACTCCACCAAAGGCCAAGAAACCCAAGATAACAAAACAAAAACCCACCAAACCTAAAAGAAAAGCTGTTCAGGAGGTTGAGATGCCTGAACAGACTACTGTGCAATCTGCACTTCTTAAAGATGTGACTGAAACATCATCTCAGTCTCATCCATCTCAAACCCCACCAAGAGCACCAATAACAATCCTTTTCAAAAGAAAAAGACTCAGAAAAACTATTCCAATAGATTCTTCTTTTGAAACTGCTGAACCCACTGCCCAAACTACTGAACCAGCACCCCAAATTTCTGAACCATACATAGAAATAGCCAAACTTCTCTCCGGGCTAAAAGAGAAAGTCCCATCAACACATGTCAGTCCCCATCAACCACATCAAACAGGGGACATAGACTCAGTCAGTGACATGGATGTGGACACTCATAGTGTAACACCCCAACCGATGGCGGAAACATCGGGATGTCACGTATTGATGATTGTTCAGTAGCTCATGGTAAATAATAAATTTCAATAAATGATTTAAATAAATTACATACAATTGTTCTAAGAATTTTGTACATCAAAATGAAAAATACTAGCTACGCATCTTCAAGCAATAACTCTAATCTTCAAGCAAGCTATAACCTGAAACATGTTAAGTTTGAAAATATTTTGGGTCAACAAAAGTTGGTGAGAATTACATAGGTTTTGATAATCGAATAAAACTTGTACAATTCAAGTGTCATGGCAAGTCTAGTCCATATGTGAAAACATACTAGAAGTAAATCGAGTGCATAATCAACCCTTGTGACTGTTATAATGTGGTACATCCCATACGCTCATGGTTCACTCGAATATGTTATGCGATAACAATCACCCACGCTACCTTTGTAGGAGGCACGTATCCAGGTGGGATTGTCAGTCCAATAGATCTATCATTGTATACCGTCGGCTGATCAATGTTAATGATTATGCTAGAATTGTGCTTACCCTAGTCATGTTCAAGACATAATGCAACATAGAAAAACACATAGACACTTTGATGATTGAATTGCATATAGAATGTTGTAACATGTTTCACCCCAAAAACGGTGATAAATAGAAAAGGGGCTATGTAAAACTCACCTTAGCAAAATGTTATGTCTCGTGAAAAAAATAGAATAATGTGTTGTGAATGTATGCGAGGCGAATCTCAAAGACTCAACAACGTAGCTAGTCCAAATTGAAGAAAAACGAAAAAGAAAGAATATCAAGCTTCCAATTCGCCAATTACAAGAGCTTATAATCAAAGCTTCAATTTTAGAAGTAATAGACTATAGAAGAAAGGTACGAGGGAAAGTTTAATCGGATTTAAACAATCGATTTAGAGGTGCAAAGTATAATGGGTCATAGGTGGGTTTTTATACTAGTTTTGGAGTCAATTAGCCATTAAAATTGGTCAACACCATGAAGTAAGGTTTTATGATGAATTGACTATTTGACTAAGACTTTGACTGTTTGACTAAGACTTTGACTAATCAATTTAAGGAATGTGTTAAGTTTATTTTCTTCTGAAATACTACACAAGATGATAGTTGGCTCAGTTGGTTGTCACTGTGTGTTGGTTGGCTGTGGACGCGGGTTCGAGTCCCGGTCCACACAAATCTTTTTTTGGCAATTATTTCCCTAAAAGTATATTATTCTAAATTCATAATATGATTATATAAGCCCGAAAGTGACTCGAAATATTTTTAAAACGTACAAAAGTGTCGAGATACAAATAATTATTAGTTTAAGGTATTTAAAACATATATTGTTTAAAACAATACATTCTTTTTATCAAAAAAAATTAGGGCAAATTCGCGATGTTACAGTCTCCCCTACTTTTGGAAACTTCGTCCCGAAGTTATTAAAAACACGGGTTTGAGGTTGATTAGGTAGAAATTAAGGCAGCTGTGGTTTGGGTTAAGGCACGACATGAATTTATAGGTAATAGAATAATTTGTTTCGAATAATTTGGATAAGAGGTTTGAGATGTGAGTTTTAAGGATTGGATTAGGTTCGTCTGAAGTAGCAAGAAGCATAAGAATCTAGCAAAATACTAAACTTATGTTTTAGGAATCTTATAAGAAATGCATGAATTGATTGGCTATATGAAAACCAAATGAACTACTAAAACCTTATTAGAATTTCACACTACCTTAACGTACCTGTAAATTCATGATTACGTTCCGGACCGCAATCACCAATTTACCTTACATTAGGGTTTTGTGTCCTTCTATGACTCTAAACACACATGTAAGTAATGCAAAATAACCTTGTGATTTAATCGTTTACAATGTATCCAAAAATGAGTCCAACTGTTGAGTAGGAAAAAGACTTCTACCAGTCAGTGAGTAAGAACCTCTACCGATTGTTGAGCAGGTGCGATAGCCTCTACCAGTCGTTGAGCAGGTTGTAGGGCCTCTACCGACTGTTGAGCAGGCATGATGACCTCTACCAATCGTTGAGTAGGTTATTTGGTACTCAACTAACTGTTGAGCAAGTACTTCATCCTCTACCAGTTGTTTGATTAAGTGTACCAATTATTTCACACATAAATTGCAAATTGATAATATGTACATGTAAGCAATCAAGTATCAAGTATAGCATACGAGTTGTAATAGAGTTGCCCTAGATAAGGTTAATGACTCTAGGTGTGTCTATAGTAAATAGTTTATATTCCATGAATTCTAGTATCAAATGTTTAAATATAGTAGATAATCGAATCCTCATGTATAACTAAGGATTAAGTTTGATGCAACACACAACCAAGTTTCAATAGTTTGGTTATCATGGGTAACTAGTTCATGTTTGAGAAGGTGAAGGATATGAATTTAGTTCTTGAGAGGATGATGAAAAATCTTGAAGCAGAATCAAGGTTGTGAGAGATAGTGAATGTGAAGATAGTTGATAAAGAGTTTATTTTATAGTAATGAGATTATGTAGCAGTGTAAATTTTGGGGTTTGGATCAAAGGTTATAATCAAGTGTATAAGAAAACATGATTGTGGTATATGCCAAATATTGTAAAAATTTGAACAAGTTGAAAATGAGTGAGTGTCGATGGAGAATTTAGAGACTAGATATTATTACTATGGAAAAAAAAATCTTATTTTCAAAATTGGTTTTATACATAAAGCAAAAGTTGTTAAATAGTACAAGCTAAATGGGCTTTGATTAAAATATTCCCGTTAGTTGGAGATTTCAAACATGACATTAGGTTTTGAAGATCAAGGTTCTATTAAGTGATTTTTAATAGTTTAAAGCATTATATAGAAAATTGTTTGTTACGTCAATAAATAAACAATTGAATTTAAGTTCGAGGACATCTTTTGACAAAAATATGTACTTTGTAAAGTTACTAGGTAATGAAAATACAACAAGATTTATAAATCTTTAGTTTGTGCTAAGGTATGAGGTTATAGTTTTAAAAAAATAAGTAACATGTGGAGAAATGAAATAATATGATTTGGGTAGGGTGTTGAATATTTAAAAAGTGGCTAAGATGGTAAGGTGAAGTGTGATTGTGAAATCCATAGATGGTTATGATATGAGATTGATTTAAGCTGTAAAATTTTGAGATTTTAGAGCTTAGTTTTAAGGGAAGTGAGTGTAATCATCTATTCATTAATTAAAACGAATATATGAAAATGTTGACTTATCAAAGCTTCTAGATTCTAATAAAATAGTGAAGACATGCTTTAGCCTATAAGTGAACACTCATCCCGGGAATTCTCAGGTAGGCATCCGGGTCCCTCGTCTGATTGGGATATATGTGCAATGCCAGTCCTAGACAGAAAACTCAGAATACAGGCGTTCACCCTTCCAGATTGCACGTGTTCGTTATTAAAATCTAGAACTTCGACGAGATCTTCAAGGTGGTTCAGGCTAAACCTGAGGATTTGTCCTATTAGTCTAAGAGTAGATCTTGTGATGGAGAGCACTCTTCTTGTAGGGACTAAAGTAAGGATAAGAAGTAAAATAGAGAATATAAACAAGTAAGGTTGCAAGTAAAAGGAGCAAGTACTGATTAAAATCCTATGGTTATAGACTAGATTATTTTTTTTTAATAACCTAATTCCCTATAACCATGGCTCTGATACCAATCTGTAACACCCCAACCGATGGCGGAAACATCGGGATGTCACGTATTGATGATTGTTCAGTAGCTCATGGTAAATAATAAATTTCAATAAATGATTTAAATAAATTACATACAATTGTTCTAAGAATTTTGTACATCAAAATGAAAAATACTAGCTACGCATCTTCAAGCAATAACTCTAATCTTCAAGCAAGCTATAACCTGAAACATGTTAAGTTTGAAAATATTTTGGGTCAACAAAAGTTGGTGAGAATTACATAGGTTTTGATAATCGAATAAAACTTGTACAATTCAAGTGTCATGGCAAGTCTAGTCCATATGTGAAAACATACTAGAAGTAAATCGAGTGCATAATCAACCCTTGTGACTGTTATAATGTGGTACATCCCATACGCTCATGGTTCACTCGAATATGTTATGCGATAACAATCACCCACGCTACCTTTGTAGGAGGCACGTATCCAGGTGGGATTGTCAGTCCAATAGATCTATCATTGTATACCGTCGGCTGATCAATGTTAATGATTATGCTAGATGTAACATCGCAAAATTTTCCCCAAAATTTTAATACATAAAAAGCCCTTATATATATATATATTATTACACCTTTATCATTAATATTATACAAATGTGCCTAAGTCTTTATTTATCCTAACTCACAACTTATATACATACATAAATGTATATAAATAATAATAATAATAATAATATGATTCTAAATTCTTTTTTTTTCACATACAAGATTTTTTTTTTTTTAAATAAAGTCTTAGTCAAACAGTCAAAGTCTTAGTCAAATAGTCAATTCATCATAAAACCTTACTTTATGGTGTTGACCAATTTTAATGGCTAATTGACTCCAAAACTAGTATAAAAACCCACCTATGATCCATTATACTTTGCACCTCTAAATCGATTGTTTCAATCCGATTAAACTTTCCCTCATACCTTTCTTCTATAGTCTATTATTTCTACAATTGAAGCTTTGATTATAAGCTCTTGTAATTGGCGAATTGGAAGCTTGATATTCTTTCTTTTCGTTTTCTTCAATTTGGACTAGCTACGTTGTTGAGTCTTTGGGATTCGCCTCGCATACATTCACAACACATTATTCTATTTTTTTTACGAGACATAACATTTTGCTAAGGTGAGTTTTACATAGCCCCTTTTCTATTTATCACCATTTTTGGGGTGAAACATGTTACAACAATATTTATGCAATTCAATCATCAATGTGTCTATGTGTTTTTCTATGTTGCATTATGTCTTGAACATGACTAGGGTAAGCACAATTCTAGCATAAACATTCATCAGCCAAACGGTATACATTGATAGATCTATTGGACTGACAATCCCACCCGGATACGTGCCTCCTACAAAGGTTGCGTGGGTGTTTGTTACTGCAATATAAACGAGTGAACCATGAGTGTATGGGATGTACCACAATACAACAGTCACAATGGTTGATTATGCACTCGATTTACTTCTAGTATGTTTTCACATATGGACTAGATTGCCATGACACATGAATTGCACAACAAATTTTATTCGATTATCAAAACCTATGTAATTCTCACCAACTTTTGTTGACCCAAAATATTTTCAACTTAACATGTTTCAGGTTCTACTTGCTTGAGGATTTGAATTGATGCTTGAAGATGTTTTGCATAGTTTAATTCGATTTGATGTACAAACAATTGTATGTAACGTATTTAAATTATTTAATGAAATTTATTATTCACCATGAGCTACTGAACAATCATCAATACGTGACATCCCGATGTTTCCGCCATCGGTTGGGGTGTTACAGATTGGTATCAGAGCCATGGTTATAGGGAATTAGGTTATTAGAAAAATAATCTAGTCTATAACCATAGGATTTAACCAGTACATGCTTCTTTTACTTGCTATTATCTATCTCCCTCCTACTTCTTATCCCTACTTTCATCCTTACAAGAAGGTTGCTCTCCACCATTGGATCTACTCTTAGACTAATAGGACAAAATCCTCAGGTTTAGCCTGAACCACCTTGAGATCTCGTCAAAGTTCTAGATTTTAATAACGAACACGTGCAATCTGGAAGGGTGAACGCCTGTATTCTGAGTCTTCTGTCTAGGCTGGCATTGCGCATATATCCCAATCAGACGAGGGACCCGGATGCCTACCTGGGAATTCTCGGGAATGAGTGTTCACTTATAGGCTAAAGCATGTCTTCATATGTTATTAGAATTTAGAATCTTTGATAAGTCAACGTTTTCGTTTATTCGTTTTAATTAAATGAATAAATGATTACATTCCTTATAGTACCTCATTGTCCTTCATTCAACCCATATCTTATTGAACATTCATTACCCAAATCACTTCCGTAACCGATGCCCTAAACTAAACAGAGATCAAGATCCTCCAGCTACCTAACCGCAAGTCTCACCATTTGACTATTGGTTGCTTTTATTCTATGTATTGACGCTATTTGATTCAAGTAATAAAATATTTGTCTGAGAGTTGTTACATGGTGCATGATTGTTTGAATGTGAACTAATTATGTAAATCTATACAACTACAACTCATATACTGTGCTTGTTATACTTGCTTGCATAAACATGTTATCAATTTGCAACCTATGTGTATAATAAATGCTGCACTTAATAGAGGTCATCATGCCTTTTCAACAGTCGGGAGAGGCCCTACAACCTGCTCCACGACTGGTGGAGGCTATCGAACCTACTCAACGATTGGTAGAGGTCATTATGCCTTTTCAACAGTCGGGAGAGGCCCTACAACCTACTCCACGACTGGTGGAGGCTATCGGACCTGCTCAACAATCGGTGGAGATATAGAAGGACGCAAAACTTTAATGTAAGGTAAATTGGTGATTGCGGTCCGGAACGTAATCATGAATTTACAGGTACGTTAAGGTAGTGTGAAATTCTATCAAGGTTTTCAGTAAATAACCAATTATAAACTCTAGTTACCTGGTAGTTCATTTAGTCTTTCTATAGTCAATCAACTCATGCATTTCTTTTAGGAGTCCTATAACTTAAGATTCTTATTCTCCTTGCTATTTCAGATGAACCTAATCCAACCCTTAAAACTCACACATATCAAAACTCTTACCCAAATTATTCGAAATAGTTTATTCTGTTACCTATAAATTTATGTCATGCCTTAACTCGAAACTTCCCAAGCCACCCTTGTCCTAATTTCTACCCAATCACCTTCAACCCTGTGTTTTCAATAAACTTCGGGACGAAGTTTCAAAGTAGGGGAGACTGTAACATCGCAAAATTTTCCCCAAAATTTTAATACATAAAAAGCCCTTATATATATATATATATTATTACACCTTTATCATTAATATTATACAAATGTGCCTAAGTCTTTTATTTATCCTAACTCACAACTTATATACATACATAAATGTATATAAATAATAATAATAATAATAATAATATGATTCTAAATTCTTTTTTTTTCACATACAAGATTTTTTTTTTTTTAAATAAAGTCTTAGTCAAACAGTCAAAGTCTTAGTCAAATAGTCAATTCATCATAAAACCTTACTTTATGGTGTTGACCAATTTTAATGGCTAATTGACTCCAAAACTAGTATAAAAACCCACCTATGATCCATTATACTTTGCACCTCTAAATCGATTGTTTCAATCCGATTAAACTTTCCCTCATACCTTTCTTCTATAGTCTATTATTTCTACAATTGAAGCTTTGATTATAAGCTCTTGTAATTGGCGAATTGGAAGCTTGATATTCTTTCTTTTTCGTTTTCTTCAATTTGGACTAGCTACGTTGTTGAGTCTTTGGGATTCGCCTCGCATACATTCACAACACATTATTCTATTTTTTTTACGAGACATAACATTTTGCTAAGGTGAGTTTTACATAGCCCCTTTTCTATTTATCACCATTTTTGGGGTGAAACATGTTACAACAATATTTATGCAATTCAATCATCAATGTGTCTATGTGTTTTTCTATGTTGCATTATGTCTTGAACATGACTAGGGTAAGCACAATTCTAGCATAAACATTCATCAGCCAAACGGTATACATTGATAGATCTATTGGACTGACAATCCCACCCGGATACGTGCCTCCTACAAAGGTTGCGTGGGTGTTTGTTACTGCAATATAAACGAGTGAACCATGAGCGTATGGGATGTACCACAATACAACAGTCACAATGGTTGATTATGCACTCGATTTACTTCTAGTATGTTTTCACATATGGACTAGATTGCCATGACACATGAATTGCACAACAATTTTATTCGATTATCAAAACTATGTAATTCTCACCAACTTTTGTTGACCCAAAATATTTTCAACTTAACATGTTTCAGGTTCTACTTGCTTGAGGATTTGAATTGATGCTTGAAGATGTTTTGCATAGTTTAATTCGATTTGATGTACAAACAATTGTATGTAACGTATTTAAATTATTTAATGAAATTTATTATTCACCATGAGCTACTGAACAATCATCAATACGTGACATCCCGATGTTTCCGCCATCGGTTGGGGTGTTACACTAGAATTGTGCTTACCCTAGTCATGTTCAAGACATAATGCAACATAGAAAAACACATAGACACTTTGATGATTGAATTGCATATAGAATGTTGTAACATGTTTCACCCCAAAAACGGTGATAAATAGAAAAGGGGCTATGTAAAACCCCCTATGACCCATTATACTTTGCACCTCTAAATCGATTGTTTCAATCCGATTAAACTTTCCCTCGTACCTTTCTTCTATAGTCTATTACTTCTACAATTGAAGCTTTGATTATAAGCTCTTGTAATTGGCGAATTGGAAGCTTGATATTCTTTCTTTTTCGTTTTTCTTCAATTTGGACTAGCTACGTTGTTGAGTCTTTGAGATTCGCCTCGCATACATTCACAACACATTATTGTATTTTTTTTCACGAGACATAACATTTTGCTAAGGTGAGTTTTACATAGCCCCTTTTCTATTTATCACCGTTTTTGGGGTGAAACATGTTACAACATTCTATATGCAATTCAATCATCAAAGTGTCTATGTGTTTTTTCTATGTTGCATTATGTCTTGAACATGACTAGGGTAAGCACAATTCTAGCATAATCATTAACATTGATCAGCCGACGGTATACAATGATAGATCTATTGGACTGACAATCCCACCTGGATACGTGCCTCCTACAAAGGTAGCGTGGGTGATTGTTATCGCATAACATATTTCGAGTGAACCATGAGCGTATGGGATGTACCACATTATAACAGTCACAAGGGTTGATTATGCACTCGATTTACTTCTAGTATGTTTTCACATATGGACTAGACTTGCCATGACACTTGAATTGTACAAGTTTTATTCGATTATCAAAACCTATGTAATTCTCACCAACTTTTGTTGACCCAAAATATTTTCAAACTTAATATGTTTCAGGTTATAGCTTGCTTGAAGATTAGAGTTATTGCTTGAAGATGCGTAGCTAGTATTTTTCATTTTGATGTACAAAATTCTTAGAACAATTGTATGTAATTTATTTTAAATCATTTATTGAAATTTATTATTTACCATGAGCTACTGAACAATCATCAATACGTGACATCCGATGTTTCCGCCATCGGTTGGGGTGTTACACATAGCCCCAACCAAAGAGATGAGGATGAACCAGGGTCTCTAAGCCCAAACTTAGAAACCTTCGGTACTTTTGAGGCTGCTACTACTCATTTACCACCCAGTGGTGGACCTGAGGACAGAAGTAAAACAGCTAAGACCTCAACTGTGGCAACTACTGATGAAGGCTTAATGCCTGAGGTAGGAAATCCTCTGTACCAAGAACAAGAGGTACATGAGACAACTGAGTTGGGCTCAGCTCATGATGTAACTGATACAGTCCTCATTGAGGATGTAATCAGGGATTCAGATGATTCCATTAATTTGGATGATGTTTCAACACTCAAAACTACTGAATTGACGGCTGTAAGTGAAGGTCCTGCACCTGGTGTCTCTAAGCTCAAGAAGCTAGTCACACCATCTCAGGTTAAAGCCCACTCAATCCATGATTCCCCTAGAGTGGCATCTCCTGTACAACAAGGAGATCAACCAAAAACACACCCCTCACTACAAATGCCTACCCAATTCCCTGGGCAACCTAGCATAGACCTGAACCAACTATGCAGCCCAGATGGTCCCTTGTATCACTTGATGAACACCCTCATCAAAAATCACATCCAAACATACACAGCTGACTTGGAGCTGTCCATGAAGAATCAATTTGGAGTGATACAGACGAAGATGAATGATCTGTCCAACAAGATTGATCACAACAGCAAACAGATTGCTCATCTTCAAGGTCATTTCTCCCAAGCTTCAACTTCCAAGGTGATAAAGCCAAAAAGGGGGAGAAAATCAAGGTACCTATGGATACACTTGAAGCCAGAAGAAAGGCAAGAGTGGCTATCCTAGCTAGAGATCAACAAGATCAGGCCAGAAAAGAGAAACTGGCACAACAGTTTGGTGTCTCTATTCAAGAAATAGAAGATGCTGAAAAGGCTGATGAAACCCAAGGGCATAATGAAGAAACCTCTGATGGCCAAAGTTCTGATGAAGAATCAGAAAGTACTGAAGACAATCCTTCAGTAGTTGACAAACCTTCAGAAGTTGTCAAGCCATCAGAAGTTAACACTTCCAAGACTCAAACTGCTGACCCTTCCAGAACAACTGCTCCTACTCAACCAACATCTGCTCCTATCAGGCCTACTACAACAGTTACAACAATGACTGTGCTAAACCCTTCTCCAATCTCTTAATCAGCTGAATTACTAGAGAAGAGTTTAGTTGCAGCCCAAAAGAAGGCCAGAGAAGATCTGATCTGGAAAAATCTGGAAGAAAGGGATGACTTAGACCTGAGCCATGAAGAAAAACTTCAAGCTTATGAAGCTGAACTACAAAGGCAGGCTAGCCTTGATGAGATTGCTGAACAAGACAAAAGACATCAACTGATGTCTTACATTATGAAGAACAGCAAAGTCAAAGCCCATACATTGAAGAGACTCTCTGTGGAAGAGCTGACAAGAAGAGCTCAACTTGTTGCAGATAAACTTGCAACAGGTAAAGACACAAAGGCCAAGAGAGCTCAGATGATAGAAGAACTGGTAGCCAATGGTTATGGTTCAAAAGCCTCAGTGTCCAAATGGAAAGAAGAAAGATTGGTGGACACATACAGAAAATACAAGGCTGCAAGGGCTGCTAATCCAGAGAAGTTTCAAACTGCTGAAGCTTCAACTTCAGTAGTTAGAACTTCTGGTGTTCAAAGAAGACCAGCTTCCCAAAGAAAGAAGACAGAGGAAAAAGTAAAGACTGATTTCAGAATGGTACTACTAGAAGGTAGTACAGTAGTACATTCTGATTTTGACATAGAAGAGAAGCCTCTGCTCACACAATTCAGGGATCCTTCCACCTTTGCATATCAAATCCAGAGGACCATCACAGACAAACTGCATACTAAGGTAACAACTGAACATCATTTGCCAACATTTCAGATACCTAATGTGATGGAACAACAGCAAGGAGGTGAATCCCACCTGAGAGTCACTGAAGTTGAAAACATTCAACACTCAGGAGAAACCCAGGGTACCACCATGGTTCCCTACACTGCAGACTTTGACAAGTCTAAAGTACCAGTCATCAGATGGTCCTTTACTGATAACAACTCAGTACTTGTGAAAAGAAGAGATCAAACAAGCAGGGAATATAGGTCGATGAAAGAACTGAAGAAACTATCAACCAAAGACCTGCTTACAATCCAACACTTGGAACCAAGACAAGGGTCTCTTACTGATGATCAACTCAACCAACTCAAGAATTCCATGTTCAAAGGAATATGGAAAATTGTGAAGGACAGAAAGGAACAATAAGGAATTAGTAAGGTTTTGGCTTCATCAATCCAGGGGAGATTGTTAGGACAAAAAGGATTGGTGAAACCACTTTTGCAAACCTTAGTCTAATTCACTTTCTGTCAAAATACTCTAAGTATGGAACTGCTGAAGACAAGGAATCAAACTGCTGAAGAAGAGATTCAGAAGTACTGAAGAAGAAGTCATCAGAAGTTCTGAAGTTCAAACCAGACACTTCAACTGAAGAACTGCTGAAGACAAACTACTCATCAGTAGTTTGTCATTCATCAGTACTTAAAGAAGATCTTTTCCACCGCCCTTGTATATCAGTAGTTTAATACTTTAGTATTTCTTTTTACTTTATGTACAAGTTCCAAGACTGCAACTTGTTGCAACTTGTTTCTGAACTTGCTTTTTGGCAAGGTTCATGTATTTGTAAAGTCTATAAATAGAAGGATTCATCATTCTGTTTTAGACATTGATTTTAATACAAGAAATCCTTCAACACTTATTATTGTTATTTCCATTTCGTGTTTACTGAGAATCTGTCAAAGTATTTCATTCTCATTCAATACTTAGATTCTCAATAAACACTTCTCATTTATTGTTCTTGATTCCAAGGGGAGTAATAACTCCTGTTGACAAAGTGTAGCTATAAACTTATAAACATTCCGCTGTGCTAACACTCACCAAGAACTTGCTAAACACTTAAGTTTCAACTAGCAAGTTCAAATAAAAGAGCAGCTTAATACTGATCCAACAATTGTGTTTACATATATAAATATATATTCGTATTCATTTACTTCTATTATGACAAAATAAGGTTTGGATAAAATTAATATGTAAAACGTTACTTTGAAGTAGAACATTAAAGGTTTGAACGCCCGATATGCTTCTTATATTTTTATAAAAATTTGGGCAGAGTCTCCTCTGTTTTTGTAAGAAACCAGACAACTCAAGTTGTCTATATTTTCCCAAAACAATAGATCAAACAAAACGCAATACAATGTATCAAGTCTTTATATGCGACAAAAGGTTTAAATCATTAGAATTATAATAGGCGAAAACTATATGTTTTGAATAAGTAATAAATATTGATTAGTCATCATTCGATAGTCGAAAAACAAAATAATTATGTTGACTAGTATTGAAACTTGAATAGTAGTGTTAATCATATAAATATACGTATGAGTATTATAGAATTCGCCTATTCGAGCGTTTCGTACATTATTATTACAATAAAGCTTTTACAAGGACCCTTGGTTGAACAATAAAGAGGTGTTGTCGGCTGTTTATTGTTGCTGGCGGCGGGGTGTGGTGGTTGCTTGCTGGAGCCGCAGGTACAAGGAAGAAGGAGGAGATAGGTGGTGGTCCGGGTGATGGTCAGCGGCGGCTGTCAGATTGAAGGGGAGAGGGATAGGTGCGCATAGGAGAGGAGGAGATGGTGAGGGTGATGCGTTGTGGTGGTGGTTGGCCAGAAAGGTGCGGCGCCGGTGGGTAGGATCTGAATCTGGTCACCGATGTTATATGAACGAGAGAGAGTGAGAAGGTGGTGTGTAGACATGGATTAGGTTGTTGATTGTGAGGATGAGGGTAGGGAAGATAAGGAAAGGTTTAAGTGGTGGCTAGGGTTTTTTTTTTCTTGTTGGTGAAGATGAGATGAAAAAGAAGAAGATGGGTTAGGATATTATATAGATAGGGTTTTGGTGAAAGATTATTTCGTATACGAACTAGTTACTGACTCGGGTCTCGTTACATGTCCACTCGTTTAGTCGCTTAAATATTTGTATCACATATTTTATTTATATGAACCGACTAAGATCGAGTATACGGACTATATTTTTGTAGTCGTATTTGAAAATTTATAAGGATAAGTGTCGGTTAATTAGTATGTTATTGCTTACGACGCGGGTATTTGGCGAATTTAGGTAATTAATTTATTATCGGAATAAGAATGTACTTCTTGTTAATAAGGTATTATTGTTAACGAATTAACGAATCGTTTTAAGAATAAAACATTATTATTATTATTATTATTATTATTATTATTATTATTATTCGAGAACGCTGGGCGTTACAGTGTCCCTTACTTTAGGAAACTTCGTCCCGAAGTTATTAAAACACATGGTTTAGGTAAATGCTTGGACGGTTATAATTTAGTTTAAAGTATGGCAGAAGTTTTATGGATACTAAGATAAAGTGTTACGTATGAGTTATGAGGGTTGGATTATGATAGTCTAAAATAACGAGGGGGAATAAACACCAAACCTAAGTTACATGAGATAATAGACTATGGATGGGCTAAATGAACTACCAATTAACTAGGGTTTGTTTGGCTCGACCCCAAATCTCATTTCCGATGTATCGTTAGTGTTTCTTACCAAAGTCCTAATAGAATTTCACACCACTCTAACGTACCTGTAAATTCATGATTACGTTCCGGACCGCAATCACCAATTTACCTTACATTAGGGTTTTGTGTCCTTCTATGACTCTAAACACACATGTATGTAATGCAAAATAACCTTGTGATTGAATTGTATACAATGTATCCAAAAATGAGTCCAACTGTTGAGCAGGAAAAAGACTTCTACCAGTCAATGAGTAAGAACCTCTACCGATTGTTGAGCAGGTTCGATAGCCTCCACCAGTCGTTATGCAGGTTGTAGGGCCTCTCCCGATTGCTGAAAAGGGCATGATGACCTCTACCAATCGTTGAGTATGTTATTTGGTACTCAACTAACTGTTGAGCAAGTACTTCATCCTCTATCGGTTGTTTTGATTAAGTGTAGCAATTGTTTTTGGTTTATCACATAAGTTGCAAATTGGTAATACATACATGTAAGCAAGTTTGTAAATGCATCAAGTATCGAGTATAGCATGCGAGTTGTAACAGAGCTGCCCTAGACAAGGTAAATGACTCTAGGTGTGTTTATAGCAAATAGTTTATATTCCATGCTTTCATGTATCATGAATAATCAATTGTTCAGGTAGATAATCAAATCCTCATGTATAACTAATATTCAAGTTTGATGCAACGAACAATTAAGTTTTCAATAGTGTGTTTATCGTGGAGATCAAGTTCATGTTCGAGGAGGTAAAGGATGTGAATTTAGATTTTGAGAGATGATGAAAACCCAAAGTAACTTCAAGGTTGTGAAAAATGATGAATGTGTAGATGGTTGATAAAGGGTTTAATTTATAGAGTTTCAAAAAGACGCAAGTAGTAAGGTGATCATGCAGAATAATCGTGGGGTTTGAATAAATAGTTAGATACAAGCGTATGAGGAAACATGATTGTGGTATTTGCCAAAAATTTGTAATGGTTCGAACAAGTTTAAAACAAGTAGGTGTCAATGGAAAAATTGTAGAGTAAATTTTGTCCCTATGGATGGAAAGATTTTATTTTCAAAATTTGGTTTTGTATGTAAAGCAAAAGTCATTAAATAGTACAACTAAATTGATTTAGATCAAAATATTTCGATGAGTCATAGGTTTTAAACACGATGTCGGATTTCAAAAATCAAGGATTTGTTCAGACGTTTTGTATAATAGGCTTCGAGTAATACATAAAAGAAGTCATTCTTAATAGATTAAAACATTTTTTTTTATCGTAAATCATTTGTTGCGCCAATAAATTGTTCAATAAAAATTTGAAATTTAGCCAATAAGTTTGTGGAAATAAAAGACTCTTTTTAAAAAATATATATATATATATATATATATATATTATTTGTTATAGTTTGTGAAATTCCCAAGTGATGAAAGTTTGACAAAATTCAGTACTCTTGAGCTTTGGTGCTACAGTATCTTCTATACACAGATTATAAGGTTACAGTTTAAACAAGGATTTTAAAATCTCGAATGTGATGAAATTTTATGGTTGATGGTATCTTCAAAATATACATATATATACACATAAATAAAAATGTAGGGGGGGGAAGTTTAAAATAAAATTTTCCAGAAACATCAAAGATAATAGTTTTATGTATGATGTAAAGGGAAACATATGATTTGGGTTAGATGTTAAAAATAATTAGACTTATGGGTAATATTATAAGTTTGTAAAATGAATTAGGATTGTGAAACCCAGAAATGATTCATGAAGTTTAAGCTAATGAGGGAATTATATAAGAAGAAAATACATTTGAATTGTAAAAAAAAATTTTGAGATTCAAAACTTAGATTTTATACGGGAGTGAGGGGGTATAAATGAAAATGAAACACAAAGATTGTAAATATCTAACCCCGAATAAACGAAAATGTGGGCTTATCAAAACAGATCAGGTCTAAGCCCAACGAATTTGCCTTAATAATCTAGAAGTACGTTAGGATTGTAGCAAGTAAGTGAAAGAGAGTAGGCAAGACCAAGTTAGGCTAAGAATAAAGAGGATAGGGATAGAGATAAGGATGAGGTAGAGCTACAAGCAACTAAAGCAAGTACTGATTAAAGTCCTAAGGCTATAGACTAGATTATTTTTCTAATAACCTAATTCCCTATAACTAAGGCTCTGATACCAATCTGTAACACCCCAACCGATGGCGGAAACATCGAGGCGTCACGAATGAATGATTGTTCAGTAGCTCATGGTAAATAATAAGTTTCAATAAATGATTTAAATAAATTACATACAATTGTTCTAAGAATTTGTACATCAAAATAATAAATACTAGCTACGCATCTTCAAGCATATACTCTAATCTTCGAGCAAGCTATAACCTGAAACATGTTAAGTTTGAAAATATTTTGGGTCAACAAAAGTTGATGAGAATTACATAGGTTTTGATAATTGAATAAAACTTGTACAATTCAAGTGTCATGGCAAGTCTAGTCCATATGTGAAAACATACTAGAAGTAAATCGAGTGCATAATCAACCCTTGTGACTGTTATATTGTGGACCATCCCATACGCTCATGGTTCACTCGATTATGTTATGCGATAACAATCACCCACGCTACCTATGTAGGAGGCACGTATCCGGGTGGGATTGTCACTCCAATAGATCTATCATTGTATACCGTCGGCTGATCAATGTTAATGATTATGCTAGAATATTGTGCTTACCCTAGTCATGTTTAAGACATAATGCAACATAGAAAAACACATAGACACTTTATGACTGAATTGCATATAGAATGTTGTAACATGTTTCACCCCAAAAATAGTGAAAAATAGAAAAGGGGCTATGTAAAACTCACCTGAAATTCACTGTGTAAGTATTAGCAAGTGGCAACAAGTCTGAACTTGGATTAATTGAACTCTTGTATCCTATTACAAATAAACGATGCCTTAAATTCTAATGCAAATACGCCTGTTTCGTTTCTTGGTTGTAAAGATAGTTGATTCAACTACCTAGACTCGTATTGTAGACAATACGTGTCTTATTGTGTATGACTTAACGAACCGATAGTAACTTCGTTTGGTTTTTCGGAAATATATGCGTATATGAATAGTTATATATATAATTTTTACTTTAATATATATATTTAGATTCGCAACTTATAAATAAAAAGGAAAGCATTTAAGATAGCGAAATAACCCATGTGTTTACATATATAAATATATATTCGTATACATTTACTTCTATTATGACAAAATAAGGTTTGGATAAAATTAATATGTAAAACGTTACTTTTGAAGTAGAACATTATAGGTTTGAACGCCCGATATGCTTCTTATATTTTTATAAAAATTTGGGCAGAGTCTCCTCTGTTTTTGTAAGAAACCAGACAACTCAAGTTGTCTATATTTTCCCAAAACAATAGATCAAACAAAACGCAATACAATGTATCAAGTCTTTATATGCGACAAAAGGTTTAAATCATTAGAATTATAATAGGCGAGAACTATATGTTTTGAATAAGTAATAAATATTGATTAGTCATCATTCAATAGTCGAAAAACAAAATAATTATGTTGACTAGTATTGAAACTTGAATAGTAGTGTTAATCATATAAATATACGTATGAGTATTTATAGAATTCGCCTATTCGAGCGTTTCGTACATTATTATTACAATAAAGCTTTTACAAGTATAAGTTGGTTCGATTCGTTACAGACTTACATTATATATTTATACATATATATATATATAGTTTAATTATCAAAATAAATGAATCGAAGATGCGGTGCGCGATATACCTTCCTACAACCAGCTCGCAAACTGACCCGAACCAGCCTCGGACTGATTGCCAGCAGGTTTGACCAGGTTTGACCTTGACTAACGTTGACCAGCCGTTGACTGAGTTGACCAGAACCGAACATGATCAGATCTGACCGGGTCTGGCTGGTTGACTGCTGTTGACCAGTTTGGACTACGGTTGACTCGAGCAGAACTTGACTGAATCTGGACTGTTGGTTCACATTTCGACAATTCAATCCACCCGAAATGGTAAGAGTATAAATGAACTGATCCATAGTTGAGGACAAACAACCAAACATCATATAACAGGAATTAAAGGAACTTACAAATCGGAACCACACGTGACTGATCTCATCTCCGACCCGGTCCACCCGAAGCTGGACTGACCGGAACCAAGGCCCGGACAAGGAACCGAGCACTGTCTCATGTACTCGTCCCTGTAGCCGCCCCCAATACCAACGAACATTGTCATCCGCGAGTTTGACCACCATCTCCGGACCAATACCACATCTCTCAACTACCAAACCGACGAACAAGGACCCTTGGTTGAACAATAAAGAGGTGTTGTCGGCTGTTTATTGTTGCTGGCGGCGGGGTGTGGTGGTTGCTTGCTGGAGCCGCAGGTACAAGGAAGAAGGAGGAGATAGGTGGTGGTCTGGGTGATGGTCAGCGGCGGCTGTCAGATTGAAGGGGAGAGGGATAGGTGCGCATAGGAGAGGAGGAGATGGTGAGGGTGATGCGTTGTGGTTGTGGTTGGCCAGAAAGGTGCGGCGCCGGTGGGTAGGATCTGAATCTGGTCACCGATGTTATATGAACGAGAGAGAGTGAGAAGGTGGTGTGTAGACATGGATTAGGTTGTTGATTGTGAGGATGAGGGTAGGGAAGATAAGGAAAGGTTTAAGTGGTGGCTAGGGTTTTTTTTTTTTCTTGTTGGTGAAGATGAGATGAAAAAGAAGAAGATGGGTTAGGATATTATATAGATAGGGTTTTGGTAAAAGATTATTTCGTATACGAACCAGTTACTGACTCGGGCCTCGTTACATGTCCACTCGTTTAGTCGCTTAAATATTTGTATCACATATTTTATTTATATGAACCGACTAAGATCGAGTATACAGACTATATTTTTGTAGTCGTATTTGAAAATTTATAAGGATAAGTGTCGGTTAATTAGTATGTTATTGCATACGACGCGGGTATTTGGCGAATTTAGGTAATTAATTTATTATCGGAATAAGAATGTACTTCTTGTTAATAAGGTATTATTGTTAACGAATTAACGAATCGTTTTAAGAATAAAATATTATTATTATTATTATTCGAGAACGCTGGGCGTTACAACTGGTCTGTTAGGACAAAAAGGATTGGTGAAACCACTTATGCAAACCTTAGTCTAATTCACTTCTGTCAAGATATTCTAAGTATAGAACTGCTGAAGAAGAGATTCCACAAGTGCTGAAGAAGAAAAGTCATCAGAAGTTCTGAAGTTCAAACCAGACACTTCTACTGAAGAACTGCTGAAGACAAACTACTCATCAGTAGTTTGTCATTCATCAGCACTTATGTGAAGATCTTTTCCACCGCCTTTTTGCATCAGTAGTTTATTACTTTAGTATTACTTTTGCCTTATGTACAAGTTTCAATGCTGCAACTTGTTGCAACTTGTTTCTGAACTTGCTTTTTGGCAAGGTTCATGTATTTGTAAAGTCTATAAATAGAAGGGTTCATCCCTCTGTTTTAGACATTGATTTTAATACAGAAATCCTTCAACACATATTATTGTTATTTCCATTTCATATTTATTGAGAATCTGTTTAAGTGTTTCATTCTCATTCAATACTTAGATTCTCAATAAATACTTATCATTTATTAGTTTCTCAATCCAGGGGGAGTTATATCTCCTGTTGATAAGTGTAGCTTTAAACTTATAACATTCCGCTGTGCTATCACTGATCAAGAACTTGCTAAACACCTAAGTGTTCACTAGCAAGTTCATACAAAAAGAGCAATACTGATCCAACAATTGTATCAGAGCACTGGTTTATCTGATCACATATCAATCTAACAAATTGAGAATCAGACACAGGCTCTTATTGATATTCAATAAAGGATTATAAGCTCACTTTTATCAACATCCATCACTTTAAGAGATATTTGACAAATCAATACTCTTTAAAATGGATCCTCATAATACTGGTTCTGCCACTAAACCTGCTATGCTAGTAAGAAATGAATATAACATCTGGCAAAAGAGAATGGCACATACCTTATCACAGACCAACACAGGTTGCTGGAAATCTGTGATATATGGTCCTCATAAACCAGTAAATATAAATCTTGAAACTAAAGAAGAGATTCCAAAAGACCCAAAAGACTATACTGATGATGATTTCCTAAAACTTGAGTTTGATGCTAAAGCTTTCTCTATGTTGGCAATAGCACTCCCAAATGAAATCTACTCTGGCCTATTACATTGTGATAGTGCCAAAGAGCTTTGGGACTGCCTCAAAGAACAGTCTGGAGGAACTGAAGAGATGATTGCCAACACCAGAGAAATCCTGGCTCAACAATATGAAACTTTTGCTCACATTAATGGGGAAACTTTAACACAACAATTTGAAAGATTTTCCTCATTAATATCTGAGCTAAAACTAAATGGTCAGACCTACACAACTGTATCTATGCTTCATAGATTTTTAAGGTCTTTACCTGAAAAATGGGAAACATACTCTATAGTCTTAAGATCTTCACCAGACTTTAGCTCCCTCGCTCTTACAAAACTTCATGGGAGATTACTTACTTTTGAAAGAGAAATTGATCAAAAGAAAAAGTTACAAAGTTCTGGCAAAACTGCTGATGACTATCTACCAGGTAGTACAACACTATTGGGACAAGACTCACCAACTTGTTCAAATAGTTTTGGATCTTTTGACCATATTGACATAACTGCTGGGATCTCATCTGAAAGATCATTCCCAGGTTATGACAATAATGATTTTGGTCAAACTGCTGATAACATATGTTTTATCATGGATGATTTAAATAATTTCAGCAGTGATGACCTAGAAGAAATGGATATTTTGCACCAACTGGCCATGTTAAGTTTAAAAACAAATAAATTTTACAAAAGGTCAGGAAGGAAGTTTCCAGGACTTAACAGTTCAACAAAAATTGGTTTTGACAAATCTAAACTTAGATGTCACAAGTGTCAAAAGTTGGGACACTTTGCTAGAGAGTGTAGAAGCTCTGGCTTTAACCAATCTCAGTCTGGAAACAATTTTAACCCCAATTATAACAGGAATAATGGAACACAAGGGAGTGCACATTTTGTACAGGCACAAGCTCCACAACACCAATATGTACCACAAGTACAATATGTACAGATGCCTGCTCAACAGATGCAGAGCCAACAATCAATCCCTCCCTTTCCAGCTGCTCAACAACCTCCACAGCAACAGCAACCCTCTCAACAAAGTTTATTTACTTCAGGGTATGTTGACTGGAGCAGTCTTCCTTTTGACACCACAGAGTGCAATCCTGATGCAGACAACAAAATGTTTGACATCAACTGGGAGAGCCTGACAATGGCAGAAAGAACTTTGCCTTAATGGCATTTGAGGGATGCACCTCAAAATCTGCCTTGTCACAGGTATCAAAAGAATCTTTGACAAAACTGTGTTCAAATTCTTGCAAAGAATCTTTTGCTCTCATAAGAGAGACTAATGTGCACTTACAAGGAAAAGCAAATGACTCTGAGAGAAAATTCACTCAGATGAAATGTGATTTAGAAAGAAAACTTTCTACAAAAACAAAAGAAGTTTCTAAATTAACTAACTCTGCTATTGAAACCCAAGCACAAATTAAAATCATGATAAATGACCTAGGAAATGTCAGACAAGAGCTTGCTGACACCAAGGTCACATGTGAAAAATGGGTTGAATCTTGTAAGGGGTACCAATTATTGCTAAACAAACAAAGTGCTTCAAATGTTAGGTTTGGCATAGGGTACAATCACACTGAAACACCAACAGATTTTCCCCCCAAAACTACTGAAGATGGGAGAAAAATTGTTTCAGGTGAAACTTCTGAAGAGGAAGAATGCACATCTTTCCGGGAGAACTTTCTAAAAACACACAAAGAAAGTTCTTCAGAAGTACTGATTAAATCTGACTTTAAGCCATCAGTAGTTTCAACTACATCAGGAGTTGAGAACCTGAAAACTACTGATGACCTAAAACCAATCAAAACAGTCAGAAACTTGTCTTTGAAAGAAAAGACAAAAGAATGTGAAATCTGTGGTCTGTTCAACCACAAGACAGAATTTTGCAGATATAGAAAAGGTATTCAGTTCAACAAGAAAAATCAACAACTGGTTGTGGGAAAACAAATCAAAAATAATTTTGTAAAAACTTTTTCTCCCAAGAAACAACAACCAGTAAACACATTTTCTCAGAAAAAGACAAAATCTCAACAAAGATCTTTTTCTCAAAATTCTCTTTCAGTAGTTAGACCTGAATCATCAGCAGTTTCACAAACTGCTGAGATTAAAGATCTTATGACCTTGGTACAACTACTGATGACCAAAGTTGATGGTGGTCCTCAAAAGGATACCACCATTGTTCTTAATGAAAAATCCATTGCCAAAAAGACATGGATTTCTCAACTTGGTCAAGAACAAACTGTAAATGTTCTCAAGAGCAAACCCAAAGCCAAACTGGCTTGGGTTCCTAAATCTAACTAATTTGCTATTTTGTGCAGAGAGTTTCCAGAGGCTTAAATAGCATTTGGTATGTAGACAGTGGAGGCTCAATGCACATGACAGGATGCAGATACCTGATAAACAATTTTATCAGTCAAAGAGATGGATCAGTATCCTTTGGGAACAATGCTAAGGGATATGTGCTAGGACATGGCAATGTCTCCTCTGGCAAAATACAGTTTGACAAGGTCAATCTGGTTGAAAACCTTGAGTACAACTTGCTGAGTGTATCACAAATGTGTGATAAAGGATATTCTTCCTTTTTCACAAAGACAGCATGCAAGATCATATCACCAGAAGGCCAGAAGTTGATAGAGAAGATTATTGAAGATCATACTTTGTTAATAGCCAAAAGATGTGGCAATGTCTATGCAGTGGACATTGAAAAAGGCAAAGTACTGAACAACACTGCCTGTTTCTTCTCAAAGGCATCAACTTCAGAAACTGATCTCTGGCACAGGAGACTTGGCCATGTGAACTTTAAAACCATAAATAAAGTCACAAAAATGGGCTTGGTCAGAGGTCTACCCTTAAAAGTATACCAGTGTCAAGAACACTGTGTATCATGTTTAAAGGGAAAACAGCATAAGTCCTCCTATAAGTCTATTGAAGAATCAAAAACAACTGCTTGTCTTCAACTACTCCATATGGACTTATTTGGGCCTGTAAAAATCATGAGCCTTGGTAAAAAGAAGTACTGCTTAGTCATCATTGATGACTACTCAAGATTTACTTGGGTATTCTTCTTATTTTCCAAGGATGAGGCTGCTGAAATCATCAAGTTCTTCATTCTACAAGTAGAGAAGCCATACTCTCTACCTGTCAAAACCATTAGAAGTGATAATGGGACAGAGTTCAGGATCAAAACTCTAGATGAATTCTATTTGTCTAAAGGGATTATTAGACAATTCAGTGTTCCCAGAACTCCTGAACAAAATGGTGTGGTAGAAAGGAAGAACAGAACTTTAATAGAAGGAGCAAGAACAATGTTAGCTGATTCTGGCCTACCATTATACTTTTGGGCAGAAGCAGTTAACACATCATGTTATGTTCAAAATAGAGTTCTTATTGTCAAGAGACATTCAAAGACTGCCTATGAAGTTCTTCATGGCATGAAGCCCCTTATCTCCTTTTTCAGGGCTTTTGGGTGTCAATGCTTCATCTTAAACATTAAGGAATCTATTTCAAAGTTTGCTGCCAAAGTTGATTCAGGTTACTTTCTTGGTTATTCTTCAACTAGAAAAGCCTACAAGGTTTTTAACTCAAGAACCAGGATAGTAGAAGAAACACTGAATGTCAAGTTCAATGAGTCAAAACACACTCTCATTCCAGCACATCCTGCTGAACTTTTTGACCTTGACAGCTTCCATTTTGGACCTGAAAAGACTGTCACTTCATCCAAACCTACTTATTATGGTGATCAAAGGTTTGATGATGAGGATCTAGCACCATGGACTCCTCAAACAGTCATTAAGTCAACTTCAAAACCATCAGAAGTTTCACAAACTTCTGATTCAACAAATACTGAGGAACAAACTCAAACATCTGCTTCAGCACCTGCAACTACTGAAGACACTGTAACTGCTGAACCAGATATAATAGACCTCAGTAGTTTGTTTGAAGAACATGAGCCACCAACACCTGTCAGTGGTTTACAATAACTGATCGAACACAAAGACCATCCACTTGATCAAATCATGGGTGATATAGCATCAGGTGTTCTTACAAGAAACCAGCTTTCCAACTTTTGTCTATTCTCAGCATTTATTTCACAGTTGGAACCAAAGAAGTACCAGGAAGCCTTCAAAGACAACAATTGGGTGCAGGCAATGCAAGATGAATTGCTTCAATTCAACAAGCAACAGGTTTGGGAAATCTGTCCCTTACCACCAAACAAGCAACCAATTGGCACAAGATGGGTTTTCAGAAACAAACAAGATGAAGCTGGTATTATAATAAAGAACAAGGCAAGACTGGTAGTACAAGGTTACTCTCAAGAAGAAGGAATTGACTATGATGAAACCTTTGCTCCATTGCTTCTGATAAAGAAGTTTTGACCTAGGCGGTTTAAAACTGCTAATAAAGAAGTTCTAAGCGGTTAAAAACTTCTGATAAATATCTTTTTTCAACACTTATCCATTCAAAACAAAAATTCCCTCCTTCTCTCTCAAGAAAGCTCTCAAACCCTGAACCTGCAAAAACACTGTTCGATTCATAAACACACAAACCACATGGCTTTAGTTCTAAAACAGGGACACAATCTCAGAGCCTACTTAGAAAAACAAGAAGGCTGGTCCCAATACGATGAGATCATTGATCTCGTCATCAAATCCCAATATTTCACCGCTCTCACAATAGACCCACCAATACATCCTGAAACTCTCAATGAGTTCTGGGCCAACGCTGAGACAGTGATGGTGGATGATGAGGTTATCTCTCTCAACTCAACAATCAAAGGGAGACAAATGGCCATCACACCGGCCACACTTGCAAACAGACTGGGGTTGAATGATGTAAATGCCCCTGAAAAGTTTGAAAACTCTGCAATCCACCTAACCATGACTGAATGTGGTTATCAAGGTACTCTCTCACAAGCTACCATCTTTAAAAAGTATTTTGAACCAAAATACAAACTTTTGTTTCATTATATAATTATGTGTTTGAGTCCTAAAACAGGGTCTTATGACCAGATGCCCTCAACCTTTCAACCAATTTTTCATTCCATTGTGAATGAAACAAATTTCAGGGCATCAAAACTTTTCTTTAATGAGTTGGTGTTACATCATAATAACACTAAAAATAAGTTTTTGTTATATCCAAGGTTCATTATGCAATGCATAATAAAAGAACTGGGTGATGAGGTGCTTGTGGGTAAAACTGAAATTTTGAAACCCTTAACCTCACAAGCATACTCAAGGCACAACAAACAGGCTGCCTGGCCTGAAGATGACCAAGGGGAACAAGAACCAGTCCCCATGGAACCCTCATCTTCCAAACCTACACCTCCAAAAGCCAAGAAACCCAAGGTACAAAAACAACAACCCACCAAACCAAAAAGAAAAGCTGTTCAGGAGGTTGAGATGCCTGAACAACCTATTGTGCAATCTGCACTTCTTAAAGATGTGACTGAAACATCATCTCAGTCTCATCCATCTCAAACCCCACCAAGAGCACCAATCACAATTCTTTTCAAAAGAAAAAGACTTAAGAAAACTATTCCTATTGATTCCTCTTTTGAAACTGCTGAACCCATTGGCCAAACTACTGAAACAGCACCCCAACTTGCTGAACCAGATATTGAAATAGCCAAACTTCTCTCTGGGCTAAAAGAGAAAGTCCCATCCACACATGTCAGTCCCCAACAACCACATCAAACAGGGGACATAACTTCAGAATTTGACATGGATGTGGACACTCAAAGCCCTAACCAAAGAGATGAGGATGAACCAAGGTCTCTAAGCCCAAACTTAGAAACTCTTGGTACTTTTGAGGCTGCTACTACTCATTTACCACCCAGTGGTGGACCTGAGGATAGAAGTAACATAGCTAAGACCTCAACTGTGGCAACTACTGATGAAGGCTTAATGCCTGAGGTAGGAAATCCTCTGAACCAAGAAAAAGAGGTATATGAGACAACTGAGTTGGGCTCAGCTCATGATGTAACTGATACAGTCCTCATTGAGGATGTAATCAGGGATTCAGATGATTCCATTGACTTTGATGATGTTTGAAAACACCAAACTACTGAATTGACGGCTAAAAGTGAAGGTCCTGCACCTGGTGTATCTAAGCTCAAGAAGCTAGTCACACCAGATCAGGTTAAAGTCCACTTAATCCCTGATTCCCTAAAGTGGCATCTTCTGTACAACAAGAAGATCAACCAAAAACACACCCCTCACTACAAATGCCTACCCAATTCCCTGGGCAAACAAGCATAGACATGAACCAACTATGCAGCCCAGATGGTCCCCTGTACCACATGATGAACACTCTCATCAAGAATCACTTCCAAACATACACAGCTAACTTGGAGCTGTCAATCAAGAACCAATTTGGAGTAATCAAGACAAAGATGAACGATCTGTCCAACAAAATTGAATTCAACAGCAGACAGATTGCTACTCTTACAGGTCATTTCTCCCAACCCTCAACTTCAAAACTTGATGAATCCAAAAAGGGGGAGAAAATTAGGGAACCTAAGGAGTCATTCGAAGCAAGGATAAAGGCAAGAGTGGCTATCCTAGAAAGAGATCAAAAGAATCAAGCCAGAAAAGAAAAACTGGCCCAACAATTTGGTGTCTCTATTCAAGAAATAGAAGATGCTGAAAAGTCTGATGAATCCCAAGGGCATAATGAAGAAACCTCTGATGGCCAAAGTTCTGATGAAGAATCAGAAAGTACTGAAGACAATCCTTCAGTAGTTGACAAACCTAAAGAAGTTGTCAACCCATCAGAAGTTAACACTTCCAAAACTCAAACTGCTGAACAAGAGCCTTCCAGATCAACTGAACCTACTCAACCAACTCTTGTTCCTCCTAGGCCTATTACCACTATGACTGTACTAAACCCTTCTCCAATCTCTCAATCAGCAGAACTTCTTGAGAAGAGTTTAGTGGCAGCCCAAAAGAAAGCCAGAGAAGATCAGATTTGGAAAACACTGGAAGAAAGGGATAACTTAGACTTAAGCCTGGATGAAAAGCTATAGGCTTATGAAGCTGAACTTCAAAGGCAGGCTAGCCTAGACAAGATTGCTGAGGAAGATAAAAGACATCAACTGATGGCTTACATTACTAAGAACAGCAAGATCAAAGCCCACACATTGAAGAGACTCTCCATGAAAGAGCTGACAAGAAGAGCTCAACTTATTGTAGACAAACTTGCAACAAGTAAAGATACAAAAGCCAAGAGAGCTCAGATGATAGAAGAGTTAGTAGCAAATGGTTATGGTTCAAAAGCCTCTGTGTCCAAATGGAAAGAAGAAAGATTAGTGGACACTTATAGAAAATATAAGGCTGCAAGGGCTGCAAATCCAGAGAAGTTTCAAACTGCTGAAGTACCAACTTCAGTAGTTAGAACTTCTGGTGTTCAAAGAAGACCAGCTACTCAGAAGAAGAAATCAGAGGAAAATGTGAAGACTGACTTCAGAATGGTACTACTAGAAGGTAGTACAGTGGTCCATTCTGACTTTGACATAGAAGAAAAACCTCTGCTCACACAATTCAGGGATTCTTCCACCTTTGACTATCAAATCCAGAAGACCATCAAAGACAAACTGCACACTAAGGTAGTAACTGAACATCATTTGCCAACTTTTCAGATACCTAATGTGATGCAACAAGAACAAGGAAGTGAATCCCACCTGAGAGTCACTGAAGTTGAAAATATACAACACTCAGGAACAACCCAGGGTACCACCATGGTTCCCTACACTTTAGACTTTGACAAGTCTAAGGTACCAATCATCAGATGGTCCTTTACTGATAACAACACAGTACTTGTGACAAGAAGAGATCAGACAAGCAGAGCCTATAGGTCGATGAATGACCTGAAGAAGCTGTCAACACAAGACCTGCTTACAATCCAACATCTGGAACCACAGAAAGGGTCTCGCACTGATGAACAGCTGAACCAGCTGAAGAATTCCATGTTCAAAGGAAAATGGAAAATTGTGAAGGACAGAAGAGAACAATAAGGAATTAGTAAGGTTTTGGCTTCATCAATCCAGGGGGAGATTGTTAGGACAAAAAGGATTGGTGAAACCACTTTTGCAAACCTTAGTCTAATTCACTTCTGTCAAGATATTCTAAGTATAGAACTGCTGAAGAAGAAAGATCAAACTGCTGAAGAAGAGATTCCACAAGTGCTGAAGAAGAAAAGTCATCAGAAGTTCTGAAGTTCAAACCAGACACTTCTACTGAAGAACTGCTGAAGACAAACTACTCATCAGTAGTTTGTCATTCATCAGCACTTATGTGAAGATCTTTTCCACCGCCTTTTTGCATCAGTAGTTTATTACTTTAGTATTACTTTTGCTTTATGTACAAGTTCCAATGCTGCAACTTGTTGCAACTTGTTTCTGAACTTGCTTTTTGGCAAGGTTCATGTATTTGTAAAGTCTATAAATAGAAGGGTTCATCCCTCTATTTTAGACATTGATTTTAATACAGAAATCCCTCAACACATATTATTGTTATTTCCATTTCATATTTATTGAGAATCTGTTTAAGTGTTTCATTCTCATTCAATACTTAGATTCTCAATAAATACTTATCATTTATTAGTTTCTCAATCCAGGGGGAGTTATATCTCCTGTTGATAAGTGTAGCTTTAAACTCATAACATTCCGTTGTGCTATCACTGATCAAGAACTTGCTAAACACCTAAGTGTTCACTAGCAAGTTCATACAAAAAGAGCAATACTGATCCAACATGGTCAATATCATATTGTCATTACTGGTAATATTGTTTTTATATGTTTTATACAACTTTATTTGTAACTTTTAATAAGACAAACAAGTTAAGTGGTTTTTAGTTGTTAAATAAATATCTATTTAACCCATTTGTGAAAAATGGGTTATTACCCAAGATTTAACAACCACATATTCTTTGCATTCATAACCAATATATATTAATGCATCGTGCATTATGCCTCTACAATTGACATATATAATCAAATCAATAGAGTTGTATAATGCGTCTCCGGACCAAGAAAAAAAACAAGAATTGAAAATATTACCGAATTGAAAATCATGTACACGTTAGGGCTTAAATAGTATACATGATACCAAATTAAAAATCTAAAAAAAGCTAGGGATTTCTACCTTGTAACTTGAACCATCTCACATTGAATATGACCTTATTAACTGTTTTCCCCTCTATTTTTACCAACAATATTAATAAACATTTCCATATCTTTATTCATCTCTACCTTCTAAATTAAAAAAAATCAAAACATTTCAAGCTCCGGATGAACCAGACCGAAATTCAAATTTTTTTAATAAAATCTCAATTACTAATTCATTCAATTTGAGTGAAAAAACAATTGGCTTTTAAAGAATTTTAATAGTATACCAATTTTATTCATTGATATGTTTCGTATACCAATTTTTTTTAATGGCCAAATTTCTTCTAATGTTAGTTGTTAGTGGGTATTGAACCCATGACCTCCATGTTAATACAACAAGTTAACATAATAAAGACATGGAGGTTATGAATGTAAAGAGTCACCACATTATTGTTAATTTCTTCATCAATTTTATAATTATGCTTAAATTAATTTCTTCAACAATTTAATAGTTGGGTAGAAAGACAATTTTACCCCCTAAACGACTTCAACAAGCAATAAAGGTTGTATTTACTTAAATTTTACGGGTATCCTTCACTCATGCTTTATAATATAGTATAGATATAGATATAGATAGTATAGATATAGATATAGATATAGATATTGTAATTACTTAAATTTTGTAGTCATCCTTCCAAATGCTTTATAATATAGTATAGATATCGATATTTGCCAAAGAAAATATAGAATTCATGATGATAGAAAAGTACTAAAGAGTCAAGAATCAAAATTAAGGAAATAAAAACATAAAGAGACAACACGTATTGAATCTTATAAACAACATGTAGCAAAATGCTTGATACGTATAAAAATTGGCACTTAAAACAAAAATCACCTCTGATTTTGAAAATCTTTATAAGAGTATAAGGAGATGATGAGACCTTTCGCGTTATCCCCGGTGATCTCGAAACCATCTTTTGCCATTTAAAGACAATGTTAATCCCACCTGTCAATTATCATCAATCACCATAAATCCACAAACTCATTTTTTTCCGTTAACACAGTTTCATGTTTAAAAAAACTATTTGACCCACTAAATCAAGATTCCTAAAAAAAAAAAAAAAATACTAATTAACATCACAATCTTTGTGTATCAAGATTCAATGAAATGCTATAGAGAGAAAAAAAAAGAAAACAATAAATAAAATGAAAGATACGGAAAAGAAATAATGTTTGCGTATCAAGCTTTAATGAAATGCCATAGAGAAAAAAAAAAGAAAATGATAAATAAAATGAAAGATACGGTAAGGAACCTGTGATGATAGAAGGGTTTTGAGGTGAGAAACCAAAGAATTGCGTTTGGTGATTTATGTGGTGATTCTTGTTGTTGTTGACCCCATATAGATAATATATAGATATATAAGAGGAAGAAGTTACTAATGAATTGATCATGATGATGATGAAAGGTTGATAATTATGATAGGTTAATGATTATGAGGGGTTGAAATGTCTCACATTTAAGATGCATCATAGGTTGTATTTTGTATTCTAAATGTTGGACATGAGGGTAGAATTGGGATAAGATTTTAAGATGTGAGGTATTGGATTATGCTAAATTTACTATTATACCCTTCTAAGTGTCTTAAATGTCCATAAAGTTTCAATTCTACCCCTATCATGTAAGCATAATTCAATTGTACATGTTGCTTGAATAGTTGGATGCTTGACAAAATTACAATCTTGGCCATCACTCCTCCTTAATAAGATAATATAGATATTACTTTGATAATGAGTATGTCTCGTCAACTAATAGTGTAATTTTAATCTTTTTTTAATTAAAAAAACTATCATAATACACGATTGTTAGTGTATGTGTCCTTCGTCGTATCGCATGGACACACCTCTAGTGTTTAGGTGTTTATAAAGATTGTTGTTTTAGTTTATTAAAATTTGAATTTAAATATAAAGATAGGTCTAAAGAACTCCATTTTACTCTAGTCTCAAAATGACGTTAAAAGTCATCAACAATTACCTTTTTTTGTCTTGTAAATATCATTATTCTATATTTTTTTTTATCTTTTGTTACTTATATATTTATATTTCTATTGAAAACTTGAAATGTAATAATAATAATAATAATAATAATAATAATAATAATAATAATAATAATAATAATAATAATAATAATAATTAAAAAGCATAGTATAACAAAAATAAATTGATAGTTTTAAAAGAAACACATTTTGCATGTGTTACGATCCACAATGATCTAAATCATATACACCCATATCTATCTTATCTTATCTTTTTTCTTTATATCATTTGTTGGTATACAAAATTTTAATCATAACTAGTTGTATAAAATCACGCGCGTTGCGCGTTTTACAATCGAGATTTAGATGAGGTGTTGATCAATCAATGAATTATACAATCGAGATTCCATTTTGGTTGTAAACGTTAAAAAAAATAAAGAAATCTACACATAAGGTAACACATGAAATTTGTAACGAAATTAGATAATATTATGTTATTTATATTAATAGTATATAATATAATAAAGTTTTTGAATAAAATAATATGAATAAAATAATATATAGTAAAATAATAATATAATTAATTGAATAAAATATTATTATAATTACTATTCATTTTAATTACTATTCATTTAAGTTTGTTTATTAATATATTGTAATATATAAAGGAGCATGGTCCTATGTAGAGTATATATAGTTTTTGTTTGAACCCTTAGAAAAAAATTTTGAATATGAAAAAAAGATTGGAAATGCAATATTCATTAAAAAAAAACTAAGATTATTGCAAGTTCAAACAGAACGAACCTAAATTATTTTATTTTTTACAAGTAGATTTCATTTTAAAGTTTTTGTGCTTTTAAGTACAAATGTTGTGTTATGTATATAAGAAATAAGCAAGTTATTTTGTTATATGTTTTATTTTTTATTATTGTTTACCTGTATATGTTATACTATATTATATCCCGAAGAGATAGACAAATCAAATATGAAGTGTTAAAATATATGTTATGATGTAACATAGAAATTAATGTACTACAATATGAAAAAAACAACAAATTTAATCATTTGAATAAGAATGAAAATGTATATTAAAAAGAAGATATGTTTGGATGAGGAGAACAGCCAGAAGCAAACATTGTAGAGTGTGTTTGAGACGGTGGTCTTAAAGATGTGACTTTTTTTATTCTACTCTTAATGAAAATAGAATTCATATTTCTTGATTTGAACATGATTAGTGACTTGCCTATATATGTGATTAATAAATTACATTAACACATTGTCTTTTTTTTTTCCTGTATGTAAAAAACCCCACAAAAAGGTTTTTTTCCGTTTTTTTATATACTACTATGATATTCGTTGGAAAAATAATAAAACGTTCGTTAATTTGATGTATTTTTTTTTTTTTAAAAATCTCGTATATAAAAGACATTAACGTTTAAAAATTGCAGGGGAAACATGAAAGAAAAAAAGACTTTTTGAGAGAAATAAATGGAGGATGCCACGTAGCACACTTAAGAAGGGAGGATGACCTCATTAAGCGTCATGTCAGCTTTATTGATTTCTTTTATTAATATATACCAAAGGGTTAAATCATACATATATGACACTCATATAGTCATTCCCAACCCTTGAGAGTGTCGTGTAGGAAGTCATGTGGCATTAAGTAATTTTAAGGAAAAAAATTAAAAAAAAATAAATTTTTTCTCTATCATGTTTCCTCCCATAATTTTTAAACGTTAATATCTTTTATCTACGAGATTTTTTAAATAAAAAAATTTCACCAAATTAACAAGTGTTTTATAATATTTCCAATAAGTACCATAGTGCTATATGAAAAACGGAGAAAAAAACAACTATTTTTTTTTTGTGAGGTTTTGTTCATACAGGAAAAAAAACACGTGTTTAAGTAATTTATTAATCATGTATAAGCAAGTCACTAATTATGTTCAAACCAGTAAATATGAATTCTATTTTCAACCAAAGCAGAATAGGTTACTAGAGTTCTACATTGTTTTAGGTTAGGTGTAAATATTAGTATGTTAGAGTTGTACATTTGCTTAGCCTTTGGGATAAATGTTAATATTAGAGTTACATTGGAATTATATATTGTTTAAGGTTAGATGTTAGCATTGGAGTTGTACATTGTTTTAGGTTAGGTATTAATATTAGAGTTATAAAACTATTTTTGGTTAGATGTTAACACTAGAATTATACATTGTTTAAGGTTAGACGTTAACATTGGAGATACATTGTTAATTGTTTTAGGTTAGGTGCTACCTGAAACTTTCCTGAATGTAGCTATAAAACGCATCACTCTATTTCATATGGAAAATTGATATGTCATATTAAATTTCTCAACCCGAGATGCTATGTAAGCAATATTACCTACACATGACTTATACATGTTAGGTCCTGTATATAAATGAAATTTATTTATTTTTGAGATAGATGAATAATTATTGGGTTTCATCTATTTTTTATAATTGAAAAAAAAAATTAGATTAAAACGAACTATTTATTTTCTACGTGTTCGTGTAAAAAAAACTATGTTCTGCTTAAACACTCTCACATATGTACTAAAATGGAAATAATAGCATATCGACAAAGATAACAAGAGGATTAAAAAAATAAGTAACATGCACAAACCTCTAAAACTATGTTTATTAAATAGTCATGTAAACTATAACTTTATAACATAATTAAAAAATGGGTAACTTTGTAGAAATGTAATCAAGTTTGCTAACTGTTTCAATTAAGTTACTCAAACTTTTTCTATCTCTCTAAAGTCACTCAAGTTTCATTTAGTGTTTCAATACTATGTAATTATCAAGTTTTCAGGTTAAAGTGATGATGTGTCAGGTTTTAATATTTTTTAATAAATTTTTTAAACATGTAAAATTTAAAAAATATATATATTTTTTTAAATATTCATTTTATAAAACCCACCTAATAAAAATAATATCCACATAAACATTAAAATGAAAGAAAAAATAAAAATAAAAAAAGAAGGTGACCTGATGACCTGGTAATTACATAGTATTAGAACAATAAGTGAAACTTGAATGACTTTAGAGAGACAAAAAAAGTTTGAGTGACTTAATTAGAACAACAAGCAAACTTAGTTACATTTGTGTTGCATTTCTCTTTTAAAAAAAGGCAAAATGGATTTTAATAATCTCACATTTTTCTGGTTGATCAATAATAATCTCACATGAGTTTTTTCTCTCTACTAGTCCCACCTTTTAAATATTTTGCTATCACTGGACTTCCGTTAAATCAGACTAACGTCGTTAGCTGAAACTCACAATTCTAAGCGATTATTCACCGGATTTGAAAGAAGGATTCAAGACGATGATATTGGTATGTTCAATAGCATAAATAAGCATGGTTAGTTGGTTGTAGGTTGATATTTTCATCGGAGGGGATGACTGGAACCGACGATTAAACCATTGACGAACCATGCTCAATTCTGCAATTGAACATATCAATATCAACGTCTTGATTCCCTCTTTCAAATCCGGCGGATAATCGCCTAGAATTATGAGTTTTAGCTAAGGGCATTAGTTTGATTTTAACGAATGTCCAATGATAGCAAAATATTTAAAATATGAAACTGGCGAAGAGAAAAAATTCAGGTGAAATTATTAATTATCGACCAACCAGAAAAATTTGGGATTATTAAAATCCATTTTGCCTTAAAAAACAACTTTCAAACAATTTTGGAAAAACAAACAGATAGCGAAAAAACAAAAATATAATCTCTTTTCCTTTTAAATATAGTTGTTATGGATGGTACACTAAAAAACACATCCTGCATGTGCCGATTGTCAACAAGTATCCAAATCACACACATCCACATATTTCTTATCTTCCTCTTCATATGAATCATTACAAGATTTTTATATGAGCAAATTACACATTCGCATGTTGTTTATGGAAACATAACCGGACAACCTGTTATAGTAATTCAAAATCCAAAATATCAAATCTTTAAAGCTACAAGATCCATCGAGTAACTTGCCACCAAACAAAGATTGGTACCCTGGTAGCATCAAATGAAGACTGTTTTAACTTAATTATGGTTCTTGTTTGGACGATTTCTTGTATTTGATTCAACATAAAACCCTAAATGGCAATTCTTTTATTTAAACTTGTTTGGGTTAGTTTTCTTTATAGAGTTAGATCAGATTGTGTTGTATTTAAAGTTGTTTGGGTTAGTTTTCTTTAATCTAGGACTACTTCTTAGACTATGTGTTACTGGGCGTTATTCCGCCATCACATTGTTGGAAATTAGAGGGCTACATTTTATAACTTGGTTGGGTAATTGGAGAGGTTTTGATTAAGAACTTGATTGATATTTTTGTTATATTACTTTCATTCACACGTAGAGATTATATAGCCAATAAAAAAACTATAAAAGGAAAGGACAATAAGTAGACATTAAAAAGCTTTGCTTGAAAGTAGGCATAATATGTGGGTCTTGTGCTCCAAGGGGCAATGGTCCAAAATAGGAAATGATGGAAACCGATCCTAAAATTATTCAATCACATATTTCAACATTTTCTTTTTTCTAACACTCACCCTCAAGTTGAATAGCGGGATTCTCCAAAATTCAACTTGACAAAAAAGTGTCTTTGATTCCCCCCAATGGTATTCGAATCATCCAAGCCCAAAGGGAGTTGTTTTTGTTCGTGAGCCACCTTTTCTTCGAACTCACAATTTTGTTTTGTTTTGAATAAACAAAATAAAATTTATTTTGTTTGTTTGGCTTTTGATTTGGCTACCGTCTTCTTGACATGAAAACATGTTTTGGTTTGTTTTGAGCTGCCGTCTTCTTGACATGGCAGCTTGTTTTTGTTTTATTTGAGCCACCGTCTTCTTGACATGACAGTCTGTTTTGGTTTAGATTTGAGCTACCGTCTCCGTGACATGGCAACTTTTTTTTGTTTGATTTGGACTACCGTCTCCATGACATGGCAACCCTTTTTGGTTTGAGCCACCATCTTCTTGACATGGTGACTTGGTTTTGATTTGGACTAACGTCCCCTTAACATGGCAGTCTGTTTTTGGTTTGAGCCTCCGTCTTCTTGACATGGTGACATGGTTTTGATTTTGGGGGTTTGATTTTGGTTTGGATTTGGAGTTTCTTGCGGAAGATTTGTAGATGATGAGCAGAGTGTTTCATGAATCAGAAACACTGCTCTGATACCATGTTGGAAATTAGAGGGCTACATTTTTATAACTTGGTTGGGTAATTGGATAGGTTTTGATTAAGAACTTGATTGATATTTTGTTATATTACTTTCATTCACACGTACAGATTATATAGCCAATAAAAAACTACAAAAGGAAAAGACAATAAGTAGACATTAAAAAGCTTTGCTTGAAAGTAGGCAGAATATGTGGGTCTTGTGCTTCAACCGGAAAGTAGGCATAATATGTGGGTCTTGTGCTTCAACCGGAAAGTAGGCATAATATGTGGGTCTTGTGCTTCAAGGGGCAATTGTCCAAAATAGGAAACTAGCTGATTACCCTGGGAGGGTCCCGGAGTTGAAAAATCTAATATGACATGATAACCTATTGCAAATGGCTCAAGTTAACTTTTTTTTGAAAGACAAATTTCATTAAACACACAAAACACCGGGCAATCTCCAAGACGGAGACCCCCTACAACCCATAAGTTACATTACATCAAAATTAAAAGTTTGCCAATCCTTCCACCCCATTACACCCTTTTTGTATCTATTAGAAAACCAAATGTAGCCCAATGCTTTTATGTCTGCGACGATATGAACCACGTTACACTTATCATCTTGGAAAATCTTCTCATTTCTAGCCTTCCAAATCCTCCAACATGTAATAACCAGAATACCATGCAAAGCTAATTTTTTGATCGCTAGCCAAGAAGAAGAAACATGCACCTGCAAAATGTCTTGGACCGAAAAGAAATACACCGGGGTAATCGCAACCAACTAGCTATGCCAAGCCACACACTATTAGCCATGATGCACCCTGTGAAAAGATGATCAACGCTCTCCTTCGAAACATCACAGAAATTACACATTACATTCCCACAATCAACATTCCGTCTAAGAAGCGCTTTCTTTGTCGGAATTCTATCCATTAACATTCTCCACATAAAAATGTTGCACTTGATAGGAATCCGTTTACACCAATTGTAAACCATAGTCGCCTGTGGGTACCGATCGCTATCCATCCACTTCTTTACCTCTTGAACTGAAAAGCCTTCTTGCGAACCATTATCCCAAAACCAACTATCTCTCGCATCCCCCAAAACCTGATTCGCCACTAAACTGTGACACGTTTGAAGCTGATTTACTTCTACACCCTGCTGGAGACGCCTCCTCCACTTCCACTCCACATTAAAACCGTTCTCCCCCTTGTTATTCTATCATTAACTTTACAAAACTTGTTAACCTCTAAACGAAATAATTCCGGAAAAATACTTTTTAACGGAGTCCTCTCCACCCAAGGATCGATCCTAAATAAAATCTCCGAACCGTTTCCAAGCCTTGCCCGAATCAGGTTCAAGCTGTTTCGATCACCTACTTTCAGCCGTAATCCACTTTATACAATCTTAGTCCACGTACCAGTAAATCTAGAGCTATGCGGATAAGCATCCCACTTTCTTTGCGACCCGTGTATAGCATCCACCACTCTTCTCCACAAAGCATTTTTTTCTTGCCTATACCTCCATAGCCACTTAACCAGGAAGGCATTATTACAATCACCAAGCTTTCGAACACCCAACCCACCACTTTTAACCGGTTTGGAAACTAAATCCCAACCCACCCAATGAAGTTTTTTGACATCCACATTCCCTTCCCATAAAACCTTTTCATCAAGCCTTCCAAAACATTTATCACCCCAACCGGAGCCTTGAATAGAGAAAAGTAATACGAAGGAAGACTAACCATAACAGATTTGATAAGAGTCAGACTACCTCCAATGGAGAGCGTCTTTGCCTTCCACCGCGACAATCTACTTTTAAAGACATTAATCACCGGCTCCCAACTACTAATTCTAGACATGTTTGTCCCCACCTTTATCCCAAGATACGAAAACGGGGTAACCCCTGCTTGGCACCCGAGCTCATCTGCCTTCAAAGCCACTTCATCTACATTCTTTCCAACCCCATATAAAGTAGACTTTTGGATGTTAATCTTTAGGCCTGAACACATATGGAAAATACGCAGTAACCGTCTTAAACAAACCAGATTGCCATCTGACCACTCCCCCATAACCATCGCATCATCGGCATACAAAAGGTGAGACACCTTAAGATAACCGTTTTCCCACTCAATCCCTCGAAAAGCTTCCACATCACAAGCTTTTTTAATCAAACCGGAGAGAGCCTCCATAACTATAATAAAAAGGAAAGGCGATAATGGATCACCCTGCCGAATACCCTTCCCACAACTAAATTCAAAAGTCGGATAGCCATTCACCAATACCGATGACCTGGCTGACTTCAGAATCCCCTCTATCCACATACACCAGCACTCTGGGAACCTCATCTGTCTCATAACCGAAATCAAAAAAGCCCAATTGACATTATCATAGGCTTTTTCAAAATCTATTTTGAAAAAGAATAACTCTCTACCGATTTTTTTTAGACCACGAAAGCACTTCACTAATTAATAACGGACTATCCAAAATAAATCTACCCGCCACAAAACCCGATTGGGTCTCATTAATAATACTATCCATAACCGGTTTCAACCTGTTCGCCAAAACTTTTGAAATAACTTTACTCACCACCCCAATCAAGTTAATTGGACGATACTCCTTTAACCGCACCGGATCTTTAACTTTAGGTACAAGGGTAATAAAGGAAGACGAGACACCACGGCTAACGTGACCTGTATCCGCAAATCTATTCATAATATTCATAAAATCATTAGAAAATAACCCCCAATACCTCTTAATAAACCGGAAATTAAAGCCGTCTAGGCCCGGGGCTTTATTGCTTCCACATTGAAACACCGCCTCTTTAATATCCTTTTCTGCGAATGGCCGAGTAAGCTCTATAACCTGCGCACTATTTAAAATCTTCAATCCATAACATGACAAATTCGGCCTACATGGAGAGTCTTCCACAAACTTCGTTTTAAAAAATCTCAAAACCTCTTTCTTGATTTCCT
Source organism: Ambrosia x helenae (assembly GCA_030844895.1). Classification (NCBI taxonomy): domain Eukaryota; kingdom Viridiplantae; phylum Streptophyta; class Magnoliopsida; order Asterales; family Asteraceae; genus Ambrosia; species Ambrosia x helenae. The sequence goes on from JAUTDX010007528.1 coordinate 84,397, forward strand.
GTGGCTTAGTAACCCAATCTCCATTAACTGAAAGACCCAAGATAGCGTTCGACACCCTTAAACTATTAATCGAGCCATGGAAATAACTCGAATTTTCATCACCCTCTTTGGCTCATTTAACTCTAGACTTTTGTTTAAGGTCTTTATTTTTGAAGTACTCCAATTGCTTAAGTCTCTTTTTAGCTTCTTCCAAAACCCACACCTCCTCTTCCAATAAATCTCTACCCTCCAAAGCAATTTACAGATCCTTCACTTCCTTAGTAAGACAATCAACCTCCACCATTTCCTCCCTAGTGATTTGTTGCTTCCAAACCATAATCTTACTATGCAACAACTTAAAATTTTGCATCAATATCACGTTCGATTCCCCTCGAAAAATATCATTTTCCAGCGCATTTTTGACTATGTCATCAAAACCCTCCCGTTGAAGCCACGAATTAAAGAATTTAAACGGCTTGGCACCAAAATTTCTCGAGCCAATCTTTAATAACAACGGGAAGTGATCTGACCCGTCACGATCTAGCACCCGGTACTCGGCATTAGGCCACTTATTAAAAAATACCCAATCGACAAAAATTCTATCAATCTTACTTAGCTTATTACTAGCTAAGTACGTGAACTTCCTACCTTTAAAACCAAACTCAAACAACCCGGCATCCTCCACAAAGTCATTAAATTCATTCGAGTCCACCACATCGAAATTAGAATTGCGTCGTTCGACCCGATCCCTCACACTATTAAAATCTCCAGCCACTATCCACAAACCATCCCCATCCGATTTCAAATATTTCAACAACTCCCAAACCCGCCTTTTATCTTGAATTCTTTGCGGACAATACACGTTAACAAGATTCAATCTAGACCCATCACTTTTCACCAAACCGGAAACCACAAGAGCATTCCTATCTTTAACCACCGAGTCTTTAGCAAACAACTTCGGATTCCACAGAGTAATCAAGCCCCCTGACCGACCTGTAGCGTCCACATGCTCAAACTCCACATCCCCCTTTCCCCAAAATCTACCAACCTCAACCGAATCTTACGAACTAAATTGGGTCTCTTGAATCATAATACACCCTACCTCATTTTCAATCTTTAATTTCCTACACCACGTACCTTTACCATCCGCACCCCGACCTCTTATATTCCAAGAGAGCAAATTCATTGATCCACCTGTTGTAAACCTTCTTCGCTAATAACCTTAGCCACTGAAACACCAAATTTATCAAATTGTTCCACCCCAAGAGTCGTCCCTAATTTCAAAGTTTCATTCACTTCTTTCCCAAACACCTCATTCACAGTATCCCCATTCACCCCCAAAACACTTGGAACACTACTGTTATCATTCCCATTTAACGCATAAATAAACCTATCGAGGTCGAATAAATCCTCCCCTTCCCTAGCCCTTTTTTTCGGTCTCTCTTGACCCGGAGGAGACAGAGACTTTTGCATCCTCGTTTTTTTCCTGAAACCTCTCGCCTTCTTACTTCGGTTGCTTGTTACTTCCACATTAATCTTGCCCATGTTCAAAACTTCTTCATTATTGTCAATCTCAACCTCTTGATCCACTTGTTCTACAACAACCGATTCCTCCAAAGCTTTTTCCTGACCACTACCCGTATCCTCCTGTTCCATAACACAATCCTCAAGACCCCCATTTTTCGTAGGCTTCTTATGTACCTCCACCTCTAACCCATCTTCGGAATTCAAAACGGGCTCCTCGTAACCAGAATCATCTTGTAAACAATCCGGCACCCACTCAGTCGTCTCCTCTTCAACCACCACAGAGAACACCTCCTCCTTCCATCTCACAGAAACCAACTCGTTGATTCTAGGCCCCATTTTACACAACACACCAATAAAAACAAAAGATAAATCGATGGAAGCTTCATCGCATTTTGGCTGTTGAACTACCGTGCCAAAATTACCACCAATCTTATTGAACAGGCAGTCATCATAAAGAGTAATAGGAACCCCGAAGATCTTCAACCATGCAATACGATCCGTGTTTATCACATGTCCCTCCCATCTCTCTAGACTATCGAAAACCACCCTCCACACCTCCATATTTCGAACAAAGTCTTCCATGCAAACAACCGAATCAAACAGTAACACAACCCAAAAACCTCCTAAATATCGAATGCCGACCTTTTCTTGTCCAATAAAATCCAACCAAACACGTAACTTAGAGAGCTTCTTTAGATCAGAGACTCTCCCGACCGCCCCACACCCTTCCCATAACAAACCACCCTTCTTCACAGCATCGACGACAATCTCCGAGCATTTCTTTGGTGGGTCAATGTAACATCGCAAAATTTTCCCCAAAATTTTAATACATAAAAAAGCCCTTATATATATATATATTATTACACCTTTATCATTAATATTATACAAATGTGCCTAAGTCTTTATTTATCCTAACTCACAACTTATATACATACATAAATGTATATAAATAATAATAATAATAATAATAATAATATGATTCTAAATTCTTTTTTTTTCACATACAAGATTTTTTTTTTTTAAATAAAGCCTTGAGTCAAATAGTCAAAGTCCTAGTCAAAGTCTTAGTCAAACAGTCAAAGTCTTAGTCAAATAGTCAATTCATCATAAAACCTTACTTTATGGTGTTGACCAATTTTAATGGCTAATTGAATCCAAAACTAGTATAAAAACCCACCTATGACCCATTATACTTTGCACCTCTAAATCGATTGTTTCAATCCGATTAAACTTTCCCCCATACCTTTCTTCTATAGTCTATTACTTCTACAATTGAAGCTTTGATTATAAGCTTTTGTAATTGGCAACTTTGGGGCTACACATATTCTATTTCTCGAGACTTAATACTTTGCTAAGGTGAGTTTACGTAACCATGTTTATGCAATTCTTCATACTTGCAACATTATACTTAAGCAATTCTACATACATGTCTAGTTGTAAACTTTAATGCCTCATGAATTAGACAACAACAGTTTCAACGAGTTTCAACATTACATAATCATTAGCTATGGCCAAGCCGGCGATACTCAATAATAGATCTATTGGATTGACAATCCCACCCGGATACGTGTACCTCCTACATAGGTAGCGTGGGTGATTGTTATCGTTCCAACATATTATTAAGGTGAACCGTGGATGACGGGATGGACCTAAACTAGTCAAAGGTTTGATTATGTCGATTCAACATATCATGTTTATTCATGTAGACTTAAACTTACGATAGACATATGAATTGCTAAACTTTTATACTAAAACTATTTGCTTGACATGGCTTATGTATTCTCACCAACTTCTAGTTGACCCCCCCCCCATTTTTACAACTCAACAGGAAATAATGATGATTGAAGTCTAGAGAGTTAGCATGAGGAGACAATTTGAAGTTTATGCTTTATTTGGTTATTTGATGTATTAGAATTCCATTCAACACTTATTATGTATTTTCAATTTTGGATATTTTCACTTTAAATAAATTTCAATTAAAACTTGATTACCATGTGCTACTGTATACTCATTCTTACGTGACACCTCGATGTTTCCGCCATCGGTTGGGGTGTTACAGTCAACATTCAACAGAGTATCTCGAAACGATCTCCCATCCCCCTACCTTGATCCACTTTACTCCTCTCTTCAACGTGGATTTCCTTCCTATTACCCAACTCCATCTCCTGACCCTCCTCATTGTTGCTAACCAGAACCCATTGTTTCTCCCCCTTCCTATTCACTCTTTCCCCAACCACAAAACGAGCCATGACAATATATAACTTATAAGATCCGATCCAATCCAAACATCCTTCATAATGTTCTCTAGAGCCTCTGGATCCCTAACATTCACGAAAGAAACAAATCCAAAACGCTTACCAAGCTTGTCGTACTTACGTGCAATATAAATATTCTTGATAGTTCTGAATCCTTTCATTACTGCCACCAGATCATTGGACGAACAGCCCTCCGGAAGATTGGACACAAAGTATTTCGTAAATGGAACCTCCTTCTGCTTCGAACTCTCCCCGTGATCGGATCTTCTTCCCGTCCTTAACGGTGCATCGTACCATGTATCTACCTTATACTTCTCCCTACCCGCCATGCAAAACGAATTAAGAAATCCTGTTTGTCGTAGTATCGCCGTCAGTCGCCTCCGAATAGGGACAAAATCTTTCAATCACTGCGTGTGTGACACCCGGCAAATTCTGGTTAACAACGTTGTCTAGATGAAAGTCTACCTTAGCGAGTCACGCGTATATTATACTTAACTGGGTTAGTTAAGTCGTGTTATGGTTCGGGAACTATCAGTTTAGTATAGAGGATCATCGGATGTTAGTCTAGAGGTTCATTAGATGTCAGTCCTTAACCAAGTGTACAAATGGTGACGATTCGCAGAATCGTCAGGTCATACGGAACATACAAGTCTCGAGTCCCGGGAATTGGTGAACGAGTGTGAATATGTTTGTTTGCAAGTGTTATGTGTTTACAATCATTATGTGACTTGTCGGTATGTGAAAATGTGTTAACATATGTTAAAACGGGGTTTAACGCGCAAAACACACGGAACCAGCCCCTATAGGCGATTAAGGGAGCCCAATCGCCTATAGGGGATGCGATTGGGCCTTCATAGGGGCGATTGGCATGCTAAATGCATGCCTTAGGGGCGATTAGGCCCTAATTGCATGAAGTTTCATGCGATTAGGAGCCCTAATCGCGTGTAAATGTTGCACAATCGCGTGTTACGTGCTGGACGACTAAAAACGACTATAAATACAATGCTTGACCTCCTAAACTTCATAATAACAACCCTAGTCGTCCCATAACCCGCCCCAACACACACACAACCTCTGGAACGTGATTTTGGATCAAAACACAAGGTTTCAAGCTTATTTCATCAATCTAACACAATCTAAGGTGTGATTTTCATCCATGCAATCTTTATTAACGTTTTTATTAAATCCCTAACGGTCCAGACCTATTCTAAAACGAATAAGCTTTCTGAAAATCGTTAATAAGTGTTGTTAATCGGATTCTAACTATCATGCATGGGTTATGTGTGTTTATGATTAAAAGCTAGGGTTTCTATGATTCAAGATGGATGATTAACATGTTATTAGGTTAGTTTCAGATTAATAATGATATCATGTTAATGAAATCTGAGTAATTGTTCATTAGGGTTATAGTTATGCATGTTAATGTGATGTTTCATGCTATGTGTATTGTGTTTGGATTACATGGTTGCATGCAGGGCTGATAAAACGAGGCTAAACGAAGGATTTTGGTTTAAACATGTTTGGTATAGTTGTTGGATTGATATTGGATGATTACACGCGTTCTGGATCTGATTTGGAGCGTTAAACGCGCGAAAAACCGGAACAGCTAGGTTACCGGCGATTAGCAACCCTAATCGCCTATGTTAGGGGCGATTAGGAGGCCAATCGCCTGTAAAGACTCCCTAATCGCCTATATTACATGCGATTGGGGGCTAAATGCCTCTATTACATGCAATTGTGATCCTAAATGCTAGTTAAGTCCTGAAATACATGTCTTATGAGCTAATTGCTAGTAGATGCATGTCTTATGAGCTAATTGCTAGTAGATGTATGTCTTATGACCTAATTGCTAGTAAATACATGTCTTATGACCTAATTGCCTATAAACTCAAGATTTACATGTCTTATGACCCTAATCGCATATAATATAGGCGATTAGCCTTCCTAAATGCCTGTTGACCAACCTAAATGCTAGTTGACTTTTCCTAATCGCGTGTACTGCTGCTGTAAGTGTAAATTAGCATTCCGAGACCCGATTTGACACCTAGGAACATGCTAGGAACCCCGTAACATATCTAATAACTTGGTAACATATGTTCGGACTTATTTACGTGATACTTGAACTACGTGCTGTAACTTGTTGGACGTTAACGTATGTTAAGTGTGATTGCATGATTGTATGTTTGAGAGCGTAAACATAACACGGGGAGTCTCGGGTCACCAATGGGATGTCGAGTCTTGTACATTGGGTCAGTTAAACAGTCACGGTGTTTTCAAACGAACTTGGTTATGGTCTGGACATCTAGGGACTAACTAACCTGCGGGTTATTAGTCTAAGTACTTGTAACTGTCATATGTTAGGTCGCCGCTTTACGGGACTAGCATAGCTGCTGAGTTTATTCGTATTACGAAGTAACGCAACTTAAGGTGAGTTTACGGCCCCTCTTTTAACTGGTTTCACTTTTCGGGGGAGAAAACATGTGTTAAAACTTATGTTTGGTAACTACTGTCATACTATGGGTTTCTATGGTTTACTATACGATCTTTGGAAGTCCCGGGGGGGAACCATGAATGTGCGGGTTAGCACAACGGGGAAATGTGAATAGCGCTATTGGGAGTGACCAACCCCGCTCGTCGACTTGGAGGGTCGGCGGGTGCATATTGTCTCAAACAGGAACAACAAGTTACTACATCGGGCACGACATCTGGTTTGCGAGTTAGTAATGGTTTTCCAATCGTAGTGGTAACAAAACATACGCCTAGCTAGCGTACTTGGGTTTTCGATTTGTTATAGTATGGACAGGTTGAACTTGGTACTGTGATTACAAAACCTGTAAACTCACCAGCATTTTTGTGCTGACGTAAACTTTTACATGTTTTCTCAGGTCGCTAAGGTAGCACAATGGAACTAGGGCGCACGCGTCTGCACGGCGTCTAGTTAGGATTGCATGGTTTTCAAACGTTGAACACTTGGTTTATTTTGGATTATGTTTTGAATAAGCTTCCGCTGTATTTGGGGATTCTAAACTATGTTTTCTTAAATTGCATATGTTCATTTAGACTTGTTTATTGTGATCGTTGGTTTGGATCCTGGTTTGTCATACGCCTCGCGGTAAAACTCCGCAAGTGGATTTTGAGGGTGTGACAGCGTGCCTATAATATTCTAATCAGTAATAACTCATATTCCCTAACCTAAAACCTAATCAGTAATCAGCTAAACAATCACTTATGTAAGCTGCAACTATTAAAAAACTCATCATATCTCTCTAATCTCTCATCAGAGTCAAAAATTCATCACATCTCTATAATCTCTCACATTCTAATGACTCCTATAATTCCTAACCTAATCAACTAAACAATCACTTAAGTTGAAGTTGTAACTGTTAAAAAACTTATCACATCTATGTTCCAAGTCTCACAATACTAATATTGATACATAACCTAAAAGAATGTATAACTATAGTATTAACACCTATCATAAATGCTAAAAAAATGCATAACTCTAATATCAATATTCAATACATACCAAAAATAATGCATAACTCTAATATTAATACATGTCATGCATAAAAGCTAAAAAAATACATAACTCTAATATCAATATTCAATACCTGACCTAAAACAATCTATAAATCCAATGCTAACACCTAATACTTTAACATGAAGAATCACTAAAAACCTTGCTGAATCGGTAAAAGATACATAATATATTATATGAAGAAGCTCAAAGTCTCTTAAAGGTCCTGACTTTTCTTGTAATAACTATACCACCTGCACTCCTAAGACTTAAACTTCACGTTATTTGAAATCATAAAATAATGGGTAGTACATAACATTTAATAAAAGTAAACAAAGATAAATTGCAGAAGATCTTTTTATGTACTTAACGTGCATGAACAAAATAACAATAGATAGCTTTTTTTAATTTGTAGGTGTAAGCATATTCAATAAACATTTTATACTATTTTCATTAAAATAAAAGGTACTACATAACCATAATGTAAAGAAAGACAGATTGCATAGTACCTCTTGCTGTCGATGTGGATGAAGAAAATTTTATCAGTTGATGATTTAGAAAATTGATATTATGGGGTATTTATAATGTTAGGAGAATAATTTAAATTGTAGTAGATATATGTTAATTTAAATTAGAAGATATATTTGTTTTTTAAAATTTAAAAATAAGTATCTTCAAACTATAATTTAAGTGACGTGGCCCATTCCTTCATAAAATATATTGATTATTGATATATATATATATATATATATATATATATATAGGGTCAAAATCGTGTACAAAGTGTTTTTTTTTGTGAGAAGTGTGAGAAGGATTAAAAATTGATACTTAGGCATTATTTTTTGAACTTAGTCGTGATGTTTTGGATTGTTTTGCCTATAATAACACCAAACATAACAATTAAAACCCGAAAACAATGTATTTTAGGCTTAAAACTTAAAACACCATGCTAAGAACATTAGCAGTGTGTTTTAAGCGTTAAGTAGTGTGTTTTAGCTGTTTTTTAAATTTAATGACTATAATACATTGTATTGTGTTTTAGATTGTTGTGTTTGGTGTTTTTCAAGTTAAAACAACCTAAAAAATCATTCCTAAATCCAAAACATGATGTCTATATGTCAATTCTTAGTCCTTCTCACACTTCTCACGAAAAATCTACTTTTATACAGGATCCTAAACCTATATATATATAGATAGATTTTATTCAATTAAGAGTATATATTATTACTCTTTTTAAAATATGACGACTATCTTACATGATTCATCTATATCTTTTCCTAAAATTCAAATGATAGCATGGCGATTGGGCTGAATTTCAACATCGTAGATAAGAACCTGGTTTAAAAGAAAAAACATGATTAATGAATAACCTGAACACTTTGTGTTCTTTTCCTGTATGAACGAAACCCCACAAAAAAAGTAGTCGTTTTTTATATAGCACTATGGTAATAATAAAACGCTCGTTAATTTGGTGTAATTTTTTTATTTAAAAAATCTCGTATATAAAAGATATTAACGTTTAAAAATTACGGGAAGAAACATAAGAGATAAAAATTTAAATTTGTTTTTAAATTCTTTTTCCTAAAATAACTCAATTTAATTTTAGTAATTGAGAATTGAGAGATAGGTGGCGAGATAAATTTAGGTTTTATGTTTATCTTTTTTTTTAATTAAAAAAAGAAATAATTCAAAAACACTAAAATCTATCGATTATGATGCCACGTGGCAGTTTCATGGAGAGGTTGAAAGCACCATTGCACGCCACGTCAGCAATGTTCAATTCTTTTATATTTATTAATTAATAATAGATAATAGATGATGGAAACCGATCCTAAAATTATTCAATCACATATTTCAACATTTTCTTCTTATAGTCAAAGTCATCCTTATTCTATGCCCCAAAGACTAGCTACTTTCTCATTTATGTATTTCCTTCATGTATTTATAAAGGAGGTTATCTCCTCATTTGAACGCACCAAACATTAATAAAAAAACATATATCTTTCATATTCTCTCTACACTTCTTGTATCAAAACCACCTTGCAGTTTTGAGAGTCGGTTACTAGAAATCGAGTAGCCCTACGGCTGCAGGGCTGAAACCAACAAACTAAACCAAATAGAAAATCACTTCCGCTAGATTTCTATATGGTATCATAGCAGGTTACTATCCTGTCGAAAAAATAAATAAATAATAAAAAAAGGGAAAGCAAAATCACGAGAGGAGAAAGTAAAAAAAAATCAAAAGAAGGGGCACAAGATGGAGAAGAACATCATCATCATCATCATCATCATCATCATCATCATCATACTCAGTTAATCCCACCTATAGCAAAGCTAAGGTAGGGTCTGAGGAGGGTAAGATGTAGACAGCCTTACCTCTACCCCTAAGAATAGAGAGGCCGCTTCCAGTGAGACCCCCGGCTCGATGTGGTTTGGTATCAAGCCTTGGACATAAGGCACAGAACACCTAGCAATCGGGACACACCCGATCGGTGCATGTACCCCTTTGTCTTTTGGCTATCAACGCCACCACATGATGCATGATTAACCGTCCGTCGTTTTTAACGTTATTTTCACGAAATTAGTAAAATAACGTTAAAACTAGTGCAACTTTACTCCCCCCCCCCCCCGAGGGCCACACATATATACATTATATGCGCACACCGTAAGTGGGGCATTAAGATGGAGAAGAACGAAGAACAAAAAAAGGTCAAGTTTTTGAACTCGCGAGAAAAGAAAAGTCGAATTCCTTGAACTCGCGAGAAGAAAAGTCGGGTTCTTTTGACCCGCAATATAAAAGAAAGTCGGGTTCTTTTGACCCGCAATATAAAAGAACTCGCGAGAAAAGAAAAGTCAAATTCCTTGAACTCGAGTTTTCTTAACTCGCGAGAAAAGTCGGGTCGTTGGACTCGCAAGAAAGAAAAGTCGGGTTCTTTCGAACCCGCGAGAAGAAAAGTCAGGTTTGTTGAACCCACGAGAAAAAAAGTCTGGTTTTTTTAACCCGCAAGAAAAAGAAAAGTCGGGTTTTTAAACTCGCGAGAAGAAAAGTCGGATCCTTCGCACTCGCAAGAAGAAAAGTCGGGCCCTTTTGAGCTCGCAAGAAGAAAAGTCGGGTTGTTTGAGCCCGCAAAAAAAAGTCGGGTTATTTGAGCCCGCAAAAAAAAAAGTCGGGTTAATTGAGCCCGCAAAAAAAAGAAAGAAAAATCGGGTTATTTGAACCCTCAAGAAAAGCAAACACTCCAACTTGAGGGGGAGTGTTTGAAAAAGAAGAAACATTACTTGGCAAGTTGGGCGTTCTTAACCTTCACGCTCCAACTTGAGGGGAAGTATTGGAGATTATGACTTTGACTAGTCAAAGTCTTATAGTCAAAGTCATAATCTCCAATACACATCACTACATGGGGGCGCCACACACCATTACGTGGATGCCAATAAGGGCACGGGCGGCATTGAAGAGGACTTTGATTTGAGAGAGAGAGAGAGAGAGAGAGAGAGAGAGAGAGAGAGAGAGAGAGAGAGAGAGCACGGGCGGCATTGAAGAGGACTTTGATTTGAGAGAGAGAGAGAGAGAGAGCTAAATTCTTCACATCTAATGGATTAAACCTTGTTTTTTAGCCAATCACATGGTGTTACATTGCCCATCTTTTATTTAACGATGTTGCCTACGTGACACTGATGTGACAAACGTTTTCACTCGCTAACTAAAACATTACACAGTCTTATTATGTATATTTTTTTATTCTATTAAGTAAGGGTAAATTGGCCATTATAACAATTGAAAATTTTAATCTATACTATATTATAAAGCATTTAGAAAGGATACCATGAAAATTTAAGTATTTACAACATTTTATACTTATGGTGCAACAACTTAATGAAGTTAGCAAGTAGCAATATGATCTTTCTATATAAGCATTAAATTGATAAATAAATTATTGGATAAATTGATAAATACAATTAAATTGCTTTAAATTATATAATAGTAATATCTCATCATATTCTTGTAGCATGATAATAATTAAAAAGAAGAAAGTGAAGAGATACAATTTCTTATAAAATTAAATGATTTAGTAATTACTTGAGAAAACTAAAGAGACAACAAACTATTATAAATTAATTTTCTTCGTTCATAAAAAGAATGGTTAGACAGAAGGTGAATGTAAAAGGAAAACAACCAAGCAAGATGCTTTCCGTTTGACTACATCGAAAGAAGTGAACGTATTTCGGCAAGCAAGGTTACTCAAGTATTGTATGTTTTGTCTCCACTTTGGTGATATTTGTATGTATTTTTTGATTTACTTTTAAAAAGATGATTTGTTTTTGTTCATACAAGACATCCTTGTCTACCCTTGTTCTGATTTGATGATGTCGTATGAGCTTCAAATTTTATAAACATTCATATGTATGTATTATGGTATATATTTTTGACATCATTTTTCTTTCTCTTCAATTTGATAAACACCTATTTTCCCTTAGCCATGATAACCTCGTCAAATATAATAAGAGATTTAGATTAACTATATCATCAAATCATATATAGATAACTATTTAATCGTGGGGAGTTAAAATGAGATCAATGTTGATAATGTTTTTTCTATATTATATAGGGTTAGAACTCGTGAATAAAGTAAGATACAAATGATGTGGTCAATAGAAAAACACAAAAATCAAATCTTAGTCTCATATGGTGGATGAACATATATTTATGTTAACATATTATACCAATAACAACCAATAGGTTCGGCTAACAATCACGCGCTATAGTCTTGATCGCTTGACAACAGGAGACTCCCACATCAATGGTGCCATTGTTGAAGTAGGAAGCAATTAGAACTCGTGAATAAAGTAAGATACAAATGATGTGGCCAATAGAAAAACACAAAAATCAAATGTTAGTCTCATATTGTGGATGAACGTATATTTATGTTAACATATGAAAAGTTTAACAATGTATAAGATAAATTATTAACATCTAATGGATTATCACAGGTTTACGGGTTACAATATGTTAGAGTTTGCTGAAAACATAAAATACTTGAGTTATGTCTCTTGTTTTATAGTGTTTGAATATGTGGGTTTAAATTAACTTATACACATATGATACAGTTTTATAATAATTCTTTACTGAAGAAAAGAAACAAAAATATCCCATGCCTAAAAGAAAGTGAATAAGTAAAAAAATCTTTGGAACTATTATAATTTGCGCTTCTGATACAATAATATAAATCATGGTTGAGCATCATTATTATTCATATTATGGCGTTATAGACTATCATTAATCAATGCTATAGTCCTTTCGACCCATGTATTATTCTAAATGTTTAGACCAACTGATTAAATATCATAGATGAGATTGAAGTTAAGTCAAACATGGCATGGATGTTGTTATCTAAGTTGCAATAAGAATTAACCTCAAGATTTGTGTCAAAGTCATTGAAGATGGTCTATAAAGAGTTAAGATTCTAAATTTACCAACGTGTTTTTTTAATTGATTTACAAATTTAACATGATGTTCTATTAATATAAAACATGAAAGTTCAGCAGCGAGAGCCTTTATCTTGCAGCAAAGTGTTATTATCATCATTAACCTTGATAAGGAGATACTTTTATAAGCCTTTATGAGTATCATGATGATTTGTATAAGGAACGTGTTATAAACCATAAAGTTTGTTATTTTGTTTGATTAAGATTTCAGGAGATTATGATGAAGAAGAATCAAGAGCATATGAATCAATGTCATTTTTTGTCGCCGCTGCATCGCGCGGGTTTTCCACTAGTCACGAACAAAACATATGACAAACATTGACCATAAAGAATGAGTCTTGTAAATTAAGAACAAATGTGTATTTTGCTATGTATTTTAATATCAAAATGAAATAATAACAAGAGTCAAATTATCCTACCCAGTGTATAATTGTAAAATAAATGAGAATGGTGAGAATGATACAAAAAACACAATAGATCATTAAATACAACACAATGAGTCACAAAATATAACACAATACCAAGAAATATAACACAATGTTGCGAAAAAAAAGACACAATGAAAAAAAATAAGAAAAAGACACAATGGCACATAAAAGACACAATGATCTAATACAAATTATGAAAACTACAAGTTAAAAATCCAAAAAAACGAAAACCTAAAAACTAAGATCGTAGGGTTCGATGAAGCGGTTTCAATGTTTGAATGAGTTCAAACGAGAGTCCGACAAACTAATAAATAAATGTAAAAAAATAAAAAATATAAACTTTCAATTGCTTTAAATCATTGTCACTATTTTTTTTAAAAGCACATGTTACATGCACGATAATCCACAACCACCCATACTACACACATATATTTATTTGTAGTCTTCCTTGGCTTGATGCATCATCAGTTTACGTTTTGCTTCTAAAGGTAACTCTATTATCCCTGCAAAATGTAGGCTTTTAATATCTAGATATATATGGATCACACCTATACTATGATTACATGTTAAGTCCCAAATGGTTACAAAAGTTAAAATTACTTGTTCTTAAATATATGTGACAATTTTGTTTTAAATAACTAAAAGCCTTTGGATTGTGTATATATTATATATATCTTTTGAGTTGTGAGCTACAATGTGTATCCATTTACAGGTTTAAAAATCTTTTACATTACATAGCACAATGTCTTTCTTAGCTGCAATGAACATTGCGAGAAGAGGAATTCATTGTTCCCAAACAGTAAACAAAGTTCCAAAGAATTTGTTAGAGCAGGGCCAGAATCGAGTCATCGAGGCAGCTCTTACTCTCGTTCGTGAGCAGGCAAAACTTCGGGTATATATACATCCCAGTTTCGTTATGTTTGTCATGCTAATAGACCATGGTGTGTGGTCGTGTGGAAACTGTTGCGCGTAGGCGCCACATCATTTTCACATGGTGTCCAGTTTCCACATATGGAGACGCGGTTCCACTTTCCATATCAAAGCTCCACACCATGAAACGTTAATATTTGATTAATTTTTTTAATTAAATTCATTCATTTATTTAAAAACTTGTCAAGTTACATCAAAATAGAAGGTAGACAGGCAAAATAGAAGTTACATATATAAAAAAAAAACTTGTCAAATAATAATAATAATAATAATAATAATAATAATAATAATAATAATAATAATAATAATAATAATAATAATAATAATGTAATCTACATATATTTTTGAAAGGCTAACTCAGACACTCACTAAACGTACTTTTAAATATACACGAATGTCTGTTTTAAATAATATATTTTTTTAAAGGGAGCGCTAGTGCGGGAATTGGGTGGTGCTAAGGCTACAGGAACTCTTCTTGGAGTTCCTCTAGGACATAATTCATCATATCTCCAAGGTCCAGCATTTGCTCCACCACTCGTTCGAGAGGCGATTTGGAATGCAAGCACAAATTCTACTACTGAGGAAGGTATGAGATAACTTGTGGCTTTTCTGCTTTGGGATATTAGATACATTACTAGTGATTTGCATACAACATTTTAGATAACTTTATGCAAAACTTTATATCAATATTGTAATAACATAAACAAATTTAAACTATTTATATAAAAAGTGATTAATGAAGTTGTTGAATCATGAATGCAGGTAAGGTGTTGGATGACCCTAGAGTATTGGTAGATGTTGGTGATATTCCTATTCAAGAGCTTCGAGACTGCGGAATAGATGATACAAGATTGATGAATGTTGTTAGTGACTCTGTCAAACTAGTGATGGAAGAAGTAAGTTAATTACAAAGCAAAAATGTTGGCTGTTAATTGATATTCACATGGACATAAACTTGTATGCTTCTAAAAAACTATGTCAAATTCGCGAACGTTTTTTTAACAGGATCCATTGAGGCCTGTAGTTATAGGAGGTGATCATTCGATATCATATCCTGTAGTAAGAGCTGTATCTGAGAAGCTTGGAGGACCTGTGGACATACTACACCTTGATGCACATCCTGATATCTATGATCGTTTTGAAGGAAACTATTATTCACACGCATCATCTTTTGCCCGAATTATGGAGGGTGGTTATGCTCGCCGTCTACTGCAGGTACTACCTTTTCATTGTGCATTTTTTCTTGACCTGGATGTTGGTGAAAAAAATTAGAGGTGGCGGTTTGAACGTGATTTGTTTATGAATGAGTTGATTTGTGTATGTTATATCTCTAACAGGTCAAATGCTTAAACATAAAAATAGCTAAAAAAGGAAATGGGTCAAAAGTTGCCTAAAGTGTAATTTAACGCATAAACCCTCCTAAATCATTTTATTAAAAAAAAATTCCAGTACTAATGATATAATTTTTACTCGCTAATAAGTAATAAAAGTGGTTGGACTAATTTTAACAAAAGGTGCTACGGATCAAGTTAACCCGACCTGTACCAAGGTAACCCATTTTGACCCGTTACTCACCCTTCCTGGCCCGCCCAATTTACCGTCTATAAAGGATGACACCTAACCAAATGGGGTTAGCAAGAGTAGAAAGAAAGTACCAAAATAACCCATTGTGGCCCAAAGCATCCCACCATGTCATTATAAATAACCATAAGGACCCAAAATGAAATGTTTGGGTTTGTTTTGCCATGCCTATCTCAACTTCTCAAGTATAACATTTAGCTTGTAGGAATACTATAAAAAAATTTCTACTTTGGACCAACTGAGTGCTATTCTTGATCATTGTTTGTATTTCATTGGATTGCATTTTATGCATTGTAATAAGATGGAGCTTATCAATTCTTCAGGTTGGAATTCGATCAATAAACCTTGAAGGACGCGAACAAGGAAAAAGATTTGGAGTCGAGCAATATGAAATGCGCACATTTTCCAAAGATCGAGAGTTTCTTGAGAATCTGGTTATTTTCTCTCTCATCCGCCCACACATATCTTCCAAATATATCATGTTTTGCAAAGATTCTATAAACATTTTCACATATAGGTTAAAAGTTGCCAAACATTGTTTTTCATGAAAAGGTTTCTTTTTAAAGATTTAGATTGTCACTGCAATAATATTGTTATTGTAGTCATAATTAACGCGCTAAAACTTTATATAATATATTTTATAAAAAAAAAGGACAACAAAGTGTTTGCGGGTCAACACAACCTAACATGTATGTTCAACCTTGACCCGTTTCAGTACCCAACTCAAATTTGTTTATTTTCATTATGCCAGAAACTTGGAGAGGGTGTTAAGGGGGTGTATATATCAATAGACGTCGACTGTCTTGACCCTGCATTTGCTCCTGGTGTTTCCCATTTCGAGTCAGGTGGTCTCTCGTTCAGAGACGTTCTCAACATTGTCCATAATCTTAAAGGTGATCTGGTTGCAGCTGATGTGGTTGAGTATAATCCGCAACGTGACACTGCTGATGGTATGACCGCTATGGTTGCTGCCAAACTGGTAAGAGAGTTGACTGCCAAAATATCAAAATAAAAAAAATAAGAAGATTTCAAACCTATGGAACTAGTTTTCCTGTTTGATCTTGTGAAGCATCAGATCTCTAGTGGTCAAGATGTTATTCAATAAATGTGTATGCAGTTTGAACCAAATAATCCTGTTGAACTCAGGTTAATAATGTGTGTTTGACCCATTAGTTGCATATTATTCGGTTGTGGCTACGTCTTATTATCTCTAATACTGTCATATGGGTCCTACGGGTAAGGATTAGTTAAAAAGAAAACGGGTCAAATGGTTGAAAGCCGAGTGGATGTATTTTAATGTATACAACCTCTCGAATCGCTCTACCAAAATGCGTGTTTAATTCGGTAATACAGTTTTTTTCTAATCATATTTGATGCAACACAACTTATCTATTTAACGAGTCTAAAAGTTGGTAGGAAGATATTCCTGATTGACATGACCCAGTACCCAAATTATTGTTTTGGACATGTTACCTAAAAGATAAAAATCTATGACACATACGTTTCGCCACATCTATCTTTTGAGTCACCTTGTACAACAACAAAGTAAAAGACAATAGGATGATAAAAAAAAAGATTGATATTTAATAATTTAATGATTGATATTTGATATTATAATAACACACTCTTTAATCTCACTTCTAATTCTAACTAACATTTACAAAAGACTTGAATCCTCAATTTCATAAAATAGAACCTTGTTTTTTTTATACCTTAATAACGTTAGACTGTAAGGGAGGAGGGACACTCATTTCTTCCATCACCATAGAACCCATAAATCCTGCAACATCATTTTTACCCTTAAGTACCTTAATACTGCACTCCTTTTAACTACCCAATAACTTTTTTTATATACAAAGTAAAATTAAAAAATATGTAATTACGATATAAAAATACTTAATTAAAATCCTTCCATTGTGGATGAGTTCTCATAAATTTCCATGTCTCAACGTGATTAAACTGTTTGGCCCCGTAGCTCCTTTGGTAGGGCCACCATGACCGCTTCCTCCTCCATTAGCACTCTCTCTCTCTCTCTCTCTGTTTATCGCTTTGTTGAGGAGTGGATCAAAATTTCTATCCTGCATTTGGAGGCATCTCATAGACCTTTCCGTTTGTTTCACCCACACTTCGACGGAATCCTTCAAGTACTGCATCCCAAAACTCACACGAGCCGTGAGTACTGTTCTCGATGAGACTCAGCCAAGCCCTAGCCAATACAATTTCCTCTTTTTCGGTCCAACTCGACGTTGCCATTGAGAGAGATGGGAATGTTTTTTGTGTTTGGTGAGAGATGATAATATTTTTTGTGTGTGTATGATAAGAAAATGGTAATGGTTTGTGTTTATAGTAGGTTATTTAGAAAGATTTTTTTTAAATGGCTTCCAACGGTAAAATTTACAAATGATCACCATCGGGTTCCTTTACCCGTGATTCAAACCCGCAAACCATACTCAAGGAGGTGGCGGCGATGTTAACGAGTCTGGTATGTACCTACATGCCATACCAATGAGGTGCACCCCTATCTCTAAGCTTGGAAGTGTTTTATTTAACATCGTGCTTTTTTCTATTTTTCTCTTTTGCTATTTATGGCATTAAATATAATATATTGATAATAACAATTATAAAATATAATTTAAAGAATTACACAATTTACTAAATCTAATAATTGAATAGTTTTGAAGAAAGTGACTTGATATAGGACAATAAACGAACCGAACAAATACGAATAACTCGTTAAGGAATGGGCATGTTTATGAATAGTTTACGAACACTTACTGAACGGATTTCTTGTTTGTGTTGGTTCACTAAGAAAATGGACATGTTCATGAATATTTACTGAATGTAAAGGAACACAAACGAACACAAACAAATGTTCATAAACATAAATGAATACAAACGAACGAACGTTATATATTCATTTTAAAACAAAATCCACATTTTTCATTAGAAAGCTTATGAAAATCCACCAAAAAAATAAATAAGTACTTAACATAAGTGTCTGAAACATGGTTCACATAATTATCATAAACATAATTAAAACAAACATTAAGAAGTTTGTGAGGCTTTAACACAAACTGAAATTGAAATGGTCAAATGAGAGATGTTGGCAAAGGCATATGGTTTCAAAAATCTAAAACTAAAACTAATAAAAAAAAATATAACGTAAAAAACCTCTAAATGAATGAACACAAATAAACATAAACGAATGAACACAATCTTTGTTCATATTTTTTTTTTTTACTTATCGAGCGGAAAATTTCTTGTTCATGTTTGTTCATTTATTAAATGAACGAATATAAACAACTTTCCGCCAAACAATTCACAAAGTATTCACTGAACGTTTGATTCATTTACAGCCTTATATGATATATAGAATTCAGTCCAACTAAAAATACTTATTAGTCTAAACAACATAAGCCATATCCTCAACCATCTAGTGATTCAAGATAATCAATTATTAAGATGAGAGGGGTGTCACGTGAATTCCATTTTCACCCAAGTTTTGACAAGGAGAGGGTAATTTACTTATATTTTCATACGAGTATGTAACACTCACATGTACACGTAAACGTATTACTATATGCGAGTTTCTGTTCTCTAATGCTCAATCAACACGTTTATTAACTAGTGGTCAAAATAACGATAACCACAATCAAGTATGCCACCAAACCCGGATGCATCTATGAGACAACGTACCCGTCCTTGAACAAGGTTATTACGTACCTATAAGGATCGATCGCCACGTTTAACATTTATGCACTCACTATAAATTTTAGGATTATTGAAAATATGAAAGGTCCGATGCCTATCACATAAAAACAAGATGTCATTTGTAAAGGGACCAGTGTTTAAGTTTAATTGACGATTCATTTTGATTTATGAAAATTTTGTTCAGTTTTTTTTCATCATGCTTACACAAACACTATTTGGTCATTCATATTTCTAATCAACCTCACACTACAACACTACACTACTCTTACACCTAACATTTAATACAAACTAATAAAATTCTTTGTTAAAAAAAAAAAAGAAGAAAATTGTTAATGCATGCATATGGATGCAATCGGTGAACACATTCAAAGCAAAGAAGTAAATGCATGTTCACGGGTCGCACATAAGCAAATGCATACACTTAGCTTTTTTCAGGAATCCACTATGTTGATCAACGGCTTCTAATGATCCCTCTTTATCATTTAACGACTTTTGATGATCCCGTTTTATCGATCAGTGGCTTCGGATGATTCCTCTTAAGCATGTGTAAGAAGTTAGTGGGACTTGGCAAGTTGCGTAAGACTTTGACAGAAATGTACGGTTGAAGCCGCTGAAAGGGATAGATGAGGCCCCGATCCGTCCAACTTTTTCGTGTGTAAAAAAAAAATCCCCAAAGATGTAAAAAAAAAAAAAAAAAAACAAAGATGCAACCCCCCCCCCCCCCCCCCCCCACAAACGGGTTGATCTTCTTATGGGTTAGACGAGGCCCCGATCCGTCCAGCTTTTTCGTTTGTAGTGTAAATTTTACCAAAAATTTTCACAAAATTTTTTTATATATATTGAGTCCAGCTCTACCGTGTTTTCGTTCAAGATCCGTCATTGCTGGCCACACACACCCACCACTCGTAAAAAATAAATTTTGGATTCGTCACTTAGTATTGCCGTAGTCGAACCCTTCTTCCTATACGCAACCTGAGGTGGCCAAATCTCTTTAGAACACGCGACTGCTCCTCATGGCTTTCACATAACTTCTAATATTCTCTTGGCATATTCTCACCTTTATGCATAACATAAGGATCTTATTGATTAAGAGAGACCCAAAGTGGGGTCAAATGAGGGAAAACAAAAAGAAATATTTATTAGTTTAAAATCCATCTATTTTTATTATTATCCTTAATTTTTTTTATTTGTTAAAATATATATTAAACAAAAACAATATTACAAGTGATGGGGAAAGATCCGGTACAAAGTGTTTTTTCGGTAAGAACTGTGAGAATCAAAGGAGGGTATTTTTTTTTCGAATTTTTTTACCCATATTGTTAAACATGTATTATAGTATTGAAAACTAAAAAAATAATAATAATTTTTTTTTTTTGGTGTAGAGTAATTACGTGTAGAGTAATTAAATAATTACTCTAGTGTAAACTAGCTAGTGTATTTACTTTAATGACGTGATTACACTAAAAAAAAAATTTTAATTTTTTTTTGTATTATTCATCTAGAAAGTATGTTTAAGCATATGGGAAAAAAAATCTAAAAAAAAAAAATAAAACTTTTTTACCCCCTTTGATTCTCACAGTTCTTACCGAAAAACAGTTTGTATTTGATCTTTACTCCACAAGTGATACGCAGATAAACAAACAACAAACTACACCGCTACCACCTTAATTAATAAATCAATTTTATTATTGTTTCCTAATCAAATAGCACCCAACATTCCATTGTCCTAATTTTAATACTAAAGTAATAATCCACAACAATCCAAATCACACACACACTCACGATCATCATCATCATATCTTTCTTTGTTATTACGTTTTGCTTCTGCACCCATCTCACTTCCTTCTCTCAAGGTAACTCCATTATATCCTTACATATATATTTTCCATAAATTTGTGTAATTTAATAGATTACTCTGTTTTCCCACGTGATTATCATCACCCCTTTTAGTATCAATACCTTTAATCAAGATTCATATTATCTTTTTATATGTTTGTCTTTTAGGTTATAAATTGAGGTATTATATGATTTAAATCTTGTGCATCCATTTGCAGGTTTTTTAAAAAGGTTTTAGTTGCATAAGCATAATAGATACTTGTCTAACAAACATGATGAAGGCTGGGAGAAGAGGATTTCATTATTTGCATACATTAAATAATGTTCCAAAGAATTTGATAGAGAGGGGCCAGAGTCGAGTTGTCGAGGCGTCTCTTACTCTCATTCGTGAGAGGGCGAAACTTAAGGTGTGTCTTGATTTTATTATGCATACATGTCTTCTGTCATGCTATAATTTGGATGGGATTGAATTTTGTACTTTGCTTGTAAAAGTTGATGAATATCCAACTTCTTAAGTAATTAGTTTTGTAAAAACAAAAAAAGAATGCTAGAATGGTAATCGGTTAATGTGGCGGATCATTTTTACTTATAAACATATAGTTTACATCTATAATAAAAACATTTACCCATAGTTGTTAAAAGGCATCGCCTCTTGCGCCTAGGACCATTTTTTAGGCGAGGCGACGCATTTGCGCTTTGAGTCGAGGAAATTGCGCTTTAATTCTCCAGGTGATGGTTTAGCCGCAGATTTCATCTAGATTCCCAAATTCCGAAGAGTTTTCATCCTAATTCATTAAATTATGGCTAGATTCTAGCCAGATTTATACTTTTATATAAGGAAAACTACTTCTATACACTAATACATCAATATTTTAAACTTTTGATACTAAGTAGATCAAAAATAGTATTATTTTAATATATTTTTACTTTATTATTTTGTTCGCTTTTTTTTATCTCAGGCCCTCGTATTTTTTTTTGCGCCTCACGCCTAGGCCCCAGGCGAGGCCTATGCGCCTTGAGTACGCCTAGCGCTTTTGATAACTATGCATTTACCAAGGTTTTTGCTTCCATGGTACTACAGTTGGTTATTTTTTTTAAAAATTGATTAATATATTTTTTAAAGGGAGAGCTAGTGAGGGCATTGGGTGGTGCTAAAGCTTCATCATCTCTTCTTGGAGTTCCTCTAGGACATAATTCATCATTTCTCCAAGGTCCTGCATTTGCTCCACCAAGGATAAGAGAAGCCATCTGGTGTGGAAGCACAAATTCTACTACAGAGGAAGGTATATGATCTATGACTTCTTTTCTTTATGGCCTTTTTAGTAAGCGTAATGTTCTTTCTTTGGACCTTTAGGCTACTAGCTAGCGCTATTAGAATAGTTTGTAGAGGTGGCATTTTTGGTTCATTTAGTATTCATGGCTCGATTTGTGTTATGTTTTTATCCTAACAGGTCAAGGGTTAGTCAAAAAGTAAGGGGCCAAATGAGTCGAAACTCGCTCAAAGTGATCTGCGTACACCATTTTAGATCACTTCATGCAAAACTTTACATTAGTGTAGTAGTAATATTAGTACATTGTACGCTAACTATTTATAAACAAATTTCAACTTTTTAGATAAAAAGTGCTCAACCTGACGCCCTGACCTGTTTTGACCCATACCGAAATTACATAAAACAGTTCAAGTTTGAGAGTTGAATTTTCCTTACTGCTAGTTGGCATGCAGTCTAATTCTTCATCTTAGATAAAGCTGGCATACTTGCATCTTATATGCCTGTTAGCATTCGTATACATAAATCAAATTAATAATTAAGTTGTTGAATGCAGGTAAGGAGTTGGATGACCCTAGAGTATTAACAGATGTTGGTGATGTTCCTGTCCAAGAGCTCCGAGACTGTGGAATAGATGACGACAGATTGATGAATATCATCAGTGAGTCTGTCAAACTAGTGATGGAAGAAGTAAGTTACCATTAAACTACAAAAGTTAGTGTTGAAAGTACTTTTTTAATAAACTAATCCAAATTTTCGAATGGATTTTTTTAAACAGGATCCGTTGAGGCCTTTAGTTTTAGGGGGTGATCATTCAATATCATATCCTGTAGTAAGAGCTGTATCTGAGAAGCTTGGAGGACCTGTGGATGTACTACACCTTGATGCACATCCTGATATCTATGATCGATTTGAAGGGAACAAGTATTCGCATGCATCTTCTTTTGCCCGAATTATGGAGGGTGGTTATGCTCGCCGTCTATTGCAGGTACTACCTTTTCACTCAGCATTTTTTTTTGTATCACTTGACCCGCATGTTAATGAAAAAAGAATTTAGAGGTGGCAGTTTGATACCATTTATATTATATCTCTCACCTGTCAAATGCCTAAATTAAAAAAAAAAAAAAAAAAAACTAAAAAGGAAATGGGTCAAAAAGTCTCCCAAAGTATAGGTTTAATGCATAAAACCTCCTAAACCATTTAGTTTTAAAAGCATACTCAATTACCGATATAACATAATATACGTAGTCACATTTTACTCACTAATTGTTTATAAGAAAAGCTTGAATTTTTTACCAGTTTAATAAGCCTTGTTGGTCGGTTGTCCAACCTTCTGACCCACCCAATTTTCCATCTACACAAAGGATGACACCTAACTGAAATGAGGTTAGAAGAATAGAAAGTGATCACATGAGTATTCATTATGTATGCCGTTTATCTGACGTATAACATTTGGCTTGTAGACTACTATAAAAAGTTTGTTCTTTTTCACTTATTTCTTTTTAAACAAATATTTGAGACAACTGAGTGACGTTTCTTGATCATAGTTTGTATTTCACCTGGATTGCATTTAATTCTATTGCAATAAGATGTAGTTTATCATTTCTTCTTTCTTTCTTCAGGTTGGCATTCGATCGATAAACAAGGAAGGACGCGAACAAGGAAAAAGATTTGGTGTTGAGCAATACGAAATGCGCACATTTTCAAAGGATCGTCAGTTTCTGGAGAATCTGGTCATTTTCTCTCACATCTCTTTTGTGTACCTTCCATAGAAATCGTGTTTTGCAAAGATTTCAAAAACATATTCACATTGTCAAATAAAAGATTTAAGGTTAAAAGTCGCTAAACATAATTTTCAAAGGAACGGTTTCTTTTAAAAGATTTAGATTATTACTGCAATAATATAGTTTTTGTAGTTATAATTAACGCGTTAATTTTTTTTATAAAATATATTTTAAAAAAGAACAAAAAAGTGTTTGCTGGTCAACCCAACCTAACCTAACCTAACCGAACCTGTTTGTTCAACCGGACCCTGACCCATTTTAGTAACCCAAACCGCCCATCATACCTCTCTCTTTGCCAAGAGCAAAGTAACATTTTATTTTTGCAATTAATAATCATCTCACTCAGATTTGTTTATTTTTATTATTCCAGAAACTTGGAGAGGGTGTGAAGGGAGTGTATATATCAATAGACGTTGACTGTCTTGACCCTGCATTTGCTCCTGGTGTTTCCCATATCGAGCCAGGTGGCCTCTCATTCAGAGACGTTCTCAACATTCTCCACAATCTTCAAGCCGATGTGGTTGGTGCCGATGTGGTCGAGTTTAATCCACAGCGTGATACTGTTGATGGTATGACCGCCATGGTTGCTGCTAAACTGGTAAGAGAGTTGACTGCTAAAATATCAAAATAAAAAAGTAAAAAGATTTCAAACTCGTGGAACCAGTTTTCCCGTTTGATCTTTTTGCAACATCTGATGAGCACAGTTTTGTTGGTTTGTCGTTAAATTGATTCACCAGATATTCTGTAGTCAAGATGTTGTCAATAAACGCTTATGTAGTTCAAACCCAATTATTCTGTTGGTTTATTTCTTGATCGAAATAATATCTGAAGAACTCAGGTTAATTATGCTTGTTTGACCCATTTAGCTATGAATAATTTGATTTGGTTAGGTCTTATTATCTCCAACATGGTCATATAGGTCTTAACAATAAAAGATTAGTTAGAAAAAAAAAAAAAAACGGATCAAATGGGGTGAAATCCGGGCAGGGTGCATTTTAACGTATACAACCTTTTGAACCGCTTCATGAAAAAATTAGTTTCAGGGACGAAGCATTGTGGAAATTTGCGATTTTCGCAGGTAAATTTAGTCCAGGTTGACCGATTTGCCACTACCGATAAAAAAATATTGAGTCCCCCCCCCCCTCCGATTGGCGAACCAAGCTTCAGCCCTGATTAGTTTAATACTATAATAATATGGTTAGTTAAAAAACAATTAGATAGATATCATAACTAATGTTAAAAAAAAAATAAACTTAATGAAATGCAAGGCATCATATATATAATAAAACTTATATATATTTCTGTCACTTTTGTTTCTTACTGCATCAAGTAGCATACCACTTAACTCATATCCCTAGCTTCATCTCTTCTCTCAACAACTATATTCTTATACTTCTTAGCACAAGAAACAAAAAATACAAGATTAAGAGCAGTCAATGCTGCACACAGAAAGAAAAACCGATCCAAGTGTCCGTCATTCAAGTTCGCCGGCACCCACCCAGGCTTCCCGTTTTTCGATGTGATCTTCATAACAACTGACAGTATAATACTGCTGGTGTAACTCCCCATAGCTGAAGAACACATAGACAATCCTAGCCCAATACTTTTCAACTTATCAGGAACTTGGGCTGCAAAAAACTCCCATTGTGCCACATAAGTAAAAGCTTCAGCTATTCCCACCAACACATACTGAGGTGTTTGCCAAAAGATGCTCAAAGTGCTTGTTTCTGTTGGTCCTTCACTTGCATATTTTAGCCTGTGATGTTCCACTACACCCGCTGTGATGATGGCTGCTGTCGCAATAACAAGCCCGATCCCCATTCTTTGCAGCTCGCTTGGCGGGTTGGGCTTTCTTTTGGTTATTTTGATATATAGTGGGAGAATGAGTTTGTCATAGCAGATAATGAAAACTGATGTGCTTATTATGTCGAAAACGGTCATGCTTGCTGGTGGGATGCTAAAGTTTGAGATTTTTCTGTTCATGGCTGCACCTTGCTCAACAAAAAGTGAAATCATTTGGATGAATACTACAGATGATAATATGGTGCATAACCATATTGGGAGTAGTCTTAGGACACATTTTACTTCTTCCACTTGCGTGACGGTGCATAGTCTCCACGGGTGTGGATTTTCGCCGTCATCTGGGGTCATGATAGATGCACGATCAAAAAACCTGTAATCACACAAGCGTCATGTGGGTCAAAGTGGGTTATGATTAAAATGGATTCGGGGGATTCGGGTCATACTTTTACATACTTTCAGTACGGGTCAAAACACGTTGGATCAGGTTGGGTTGACCCACAAATGTTTTTTTCTTCATTTTACGTCGTTATAAATACTTGATGCTTTAGATGTGATTACAAAAAAGAGTCTTATTACGATATAAATCTGAATTTTTGAATAAAATGATTTAGAGGGTCGTACATTTTACATTTGACCCGTTCCTTTTCTAGCAAATTGATCTGTTTTTAATTTGACCCGTTTGAGATCAAACACAACCCAATGTTACCATTTTGCTTTTCCTCAATATCTTTAACAAAATGTATAGGTAAAGTACAACTTACTTGAAGTCATTAGTGTGATATATCCTCCTTGTTCCATTATCATTTTTTGTATAATCTTCATATAATCCATCTCCATTGGAGGGTAACTGAAGCTTAAGTTTCCTCACTGAAGCAACAATAACTTGAGAAAACCGCGAGATAGGATTACCCGAAGGCTTAAAATGTCGGTATCTAAAACTCCCACTCACTATCGCGATCAATGCAATAAAACCGCATAAACTAGATATCCAAAAAGCCAACACATACTCTCCCATTGTTTCAATGTAAACTAATACTGTCTCCGAGATCAAAGAGCCAAGGTTAAGCGCGACATAGAAGTAGCTCAAGAACGTTGTTTTTGCTTGTTTTTCTTCAGGATCTTCTTCGTCAAACTGATCAGCGCCAAATGTAGCTAGTGCAGGCTCTGCACCTCCGTTTCCTAGAGCGATTAAGTAAATTGATACGTAGAATATTGCTATTTCGATCGGTGAATGAGCATCACATAACTCTCCTATTCTACCACAACCTTTGGATTTTAACATAAAAGTTTGAGTTGTTAATGACAATGCAACCAAACCCTGTGATCAAAAGATAGAAAAAACTGAAGTTAGAAGCATAGTTATGATATTATTAAGCCTCTAAACATGTTTGGGTTGAAATAAGGGCTAAAATGGGAACTTTTTTTAATTTAGTTTGTAGAGAAAGTTAAACAAACAAAATTACTAAAATAGTTAGGGTGCTCGGGTCGAGTTGGCGGGTTCCAACCCGACCAGAACCCGAAAATTTAACACGAATCTGAACACGACCCACATATTAGCGAGTTGACCCGAACACCGAACGCGACCCGTTCAACCCAAATTTTTTAATTTTTTTTCATAAAGTAACGTATTATAATCTAAATTTTACTTAAAACACAATTTTAGTTAGAAAATTTTATGTCAATTTATCTTTTAAGTTATAAGAATATCTAACGAATTTAATTTGTGACATAGAACATAATGTAAAAAATATAATATAATATTGATGGGTAAAATGGGTCAACTTGCCAACCCGCCCTGGTTGACCCGAACCAGACCCGTTTAGCTAAACAGGTTTGCGGGTTCAACTTGAAACTTACCCGAACCCATTTAGACTAAACCTAAACCCACAATATTCGTGTTATGTTCGTGTCGTGTTCTCGGGTTGTGTAAGAAACTCACACCCCTAAAAATAATAATAAAAAATCATTTTGTAAAACATTTTAGAAGGTTGCATGCGCACTAAAATTAACTATAGTTTTTTATTTGACCTGTTTGATATAAAACGCAACTTAAGTGGACTTATTCATAAGTTAACAAGTCGAAACTGCCAGGAAAATGGTAAGGGAAAATCGGGTTGACTTACCATGGTCAAAATAACTTGAAAAACCAGACAAGTGAGATATCTTCCTAAATAGGAGTCACTAATGAAAGCACCCAAAAGAGAGAACAAGTAAACACTGCCCATCCAAGTGCTAAACATGTTGGCTGCTTCTGCATTTGACTGTCTCAACACAGATTTTGAAAACAAAACCATATTCACTTCTACTCCTGTGAATGCAAGTGTTGCTAATCCTTCATTCACTGCATTAAACCAAACACCATAATCATGCACAGCACAACAACACATACCAATTCGTGTATCGCGGTTTTATTCATGTTTTTTTAACCAAAAGACACCCACAAACATACCAAGCAAGAGCATGCCGGATTTCCATCCTCCGGTTTTTCTCTTCACTGCTGGTTTTCCATGCCAATCTAACGAGCCGTCTCTAGTGCATTCGTCTAAAAGCATGTTTTTGACGTTCTACACAGCATAAATGATCGGTTATGACTAAAAAAACGTTACTCAGAAACAAGCAAAGAAATCATGGTCTTGTTCAACCAGCTTTAAAGATAAGCTAGGCCAAACTGCTAAGTTATGGAAAATAGAAAATGAAAGGTTTGATGAATTGACATAATACAATACATTCTAAAACATAATCAAACACATTTTTGTGTTCGTGTTTAAATGGAAATAACCAACTATATTTGGACGGTTGAGTATAGGCCTGTAAATGAACCGAACGAACATGAACACATAATCAAACACATTTTTGTGTTCGTGATCGTTGATTAAGAAAATTGTCATGTTCGTGTTCGTTTATGTTCTTTCGTTTAAAACCTAAATGAACAGTTCATGAACGAACATAAATAGACTTTCTCGAACATACTAAATTTAAATGATTTTGTATTGCTAAAAAACCCAATTACTGATTGTTTATATTTTTACAAGTAGTAGCTAGAAAGCCCAATTTATGTTTATATTTATAGGTAAAGGTTCGGGTTCAAAGCTCATATTTCGTGAGAAGTGTGAGAACCGAGGAGGAACACTAATTGACATGTAGGCATCATGTTTTGTATTTAGGTATGATGTTTTAGATTGTTTTTGCTAGAAAACACCAAACACAACAATTTAAAACACAACGCAATGTATTATAGCCATGGAATTTAAAATATAGTTAAAACACACAGCTAAAACACAAATTAGAACACATGTTCTTGGCATGGTGTTTTAAGTTTTTAAGCCTAAAATAAATTGTTTTGTGTTTTTAATTGTTATGTTTGGTGTTATTTTAATCTAAATAATCCAAAACATCATTAATAAATCCAAAATTGATGCATATATATCAATTCTTAATCATTCTCACACTTTATTTATATTAATATATAACTATTTATGTAATTAATAAAAATTTAAATGAACATAAATAATTGAACATAAATGAACAAACATAAACGGACGTTCACAAACATAAATGAACGAACACAACGTTTGTTCAATTAACTAAACGGACAAACTTTTTTGTTTTTCCCGCCAATCAAGTTCACAAACAGTTCATGAAGATTCGGCCCGTCATAGTCCTAGTTGAGTAGGTTATAATTGTTTTTAAGCACCTGCGTTAAGATTTATGTTTGAAAATTGTTTGACACTCAAGGTAAATCTCGTTATCATGTATATATATTTTAATATTATTAATAGAAATACAAAAGAGAAAAAGATATGCAATGGCGTAAATTCTGTTAATCATGTGAATAATTTTGTATGATTGCTTTTGCAAGCCGTGAATCATATTACTAAGTTATATTAATTGAAAGAAATGTTTAAAAAATATTAAAAAGATAGAATGAGGATGATGGTGTTGGTTGAAAGTATATATCTTTTTTGGTGTGAGACTCGAGAAATAATTTTAGTTCACTTTTCTCCTTACTTTTTCTTGGGTCAAATTCAATCGACTAGTAATTACCAAACTATCAATGACATTAGATCTAGATTTTTTAAGGATACAATACTTTTTATTAATAAACTATTCCTTTTATTATCTACTTATTATTATTTTTTTAAAATTACATATATAATTTTAAAAAAATTAATAATTTTGAAAGTTTTACCAACACATCACCCATATTCAAGTCAAATACACAAAAATAGCTAACTTTTTACAACATCTTTTATATTTTACTTAAAACTATTAATTAATAATAAATAACTTAAATCATAATTATCAGTTATCTAGTTTATACAAGTGAAAATAATGATGTGGGTTGAATTTATTAGGCATCACCTGGATTTGTTAATATATAATCAATCAAATCCCAAACCATCTTTTCTTTTTAATATATAGAAAAGTGTTTTCAAATAATTAGAAATTAGAATTATTATAACTATGTTCCATCTTGGGTGTAAAAATAGTTCAAGACTTGCATATCTTCATCATGTTTCATGCCTTTAAAGAAGACAAGTGGTCGACTTAATATGTTTTATTTGTGGATATTTTTTTGTAGGTAATAAGGGGTCTATAAATATATTAATTATGATGAGAGTTTATATATGTTTTCATGCAATAAGTGATCGAACTAAAAATTATCAGAAAACTCCAAAAACTAACTAAAAAACTTAGCATTAAAATATTATTAGTTGGGCTAACTAGAGGCCAGAGCTAATAGCAAGCAGCCAAGCATAGTGATGCATGGTCAACGTTTTTAACCTTTGTAGTTAATAAATTTGTTTTAAATAGTATTTCATAAAGTAAATAAATTTTACCCGTTAATTTTATATCTGTATTTTTATCTTTTCCTATTAAGCCAAGGAACAAAATCATGATTTTTTTTAACTCAAAGATGTTTGTATATAAGATTATCTTACTTTATATCACCAAACAACAATTAAAGGTTGCTTCAATGGCTATAACTTTCTAGATACACTCAATATGTTTCAAAAAGAATTATAATATTAAATTAAGCATGTTTTTTAGTTGATAATTATCATCTAATTACTTATATATAAATATCTAAAATGCATGACAATAGTAATAATATATAGAAATAAAATATTGCAATAAAACATAATGGCAATAAAGCAAATTAAAATTCACATAAATTAAAAAAATGTTTTTTTATCACATAATTTTTTTAAATAATTAAAATTCATACATAAATAAAATTAGAATTGAAATTTGAAAGAGCTATAATTAAATAAACAACAAGAAATTAGAGAAAAAACAAACAAACTACAAATATATATAGTTCTTTGATATATACTATGATAAAAAAAACTTATTAGGGGGCTCGAGGCGGTCCGTGATGGACCAGCCGTGACCATCACAAACACCGCCCTATCAAAATTATCGCGACCGTGAGAAGGTAAAACCGTGACCTGCATCACAGAAGAAAACAACTTGGGTGGTCATGCATCTTTGTTTTTTTTTTTTTACAAATCAGGAGAAAAAGGTTGGGTGGTCCCCATCAAAACACACACTCTCTCTTTGTTTTCATTATAAAAAAATAGTAATGGGTGTGATGGAATGAGGTGTCATAATGTGATTGGATATGATGGTTTTAGTGATAATTGTGAACACCGTCACATGAGTTTAGTAATGAAATAGGGTGGCACAAGATGATTGGATGTGATAGTGTGATGGGGTGATGACTACTCTATCCACTCTTAACTGTTAAGATTTTATCACACCCTTTCTTCATCAATGGTCACAAATTCAGTTTGGAATTAAATTTATTTTCCTCTTTGAAAAAAAAATATATATATACAAAAACAAGAAACACAAAGGTTTCTTCATATAATGTATATATGTGTGGCCGTTGGGGGGCAAAAGTAAAGTTGCACTAGTTTTAACGTTATTTTACTAATTTCGTGAAAATAACGTTAAAAACAACAGACGGTTAATCATGCATCATGTGGTGGCGTGGATAGCCAAAAGACAAAGGGGTAGATGCACCGATCGGGTTTGTCCCGATTGCTAAGTGTTCTGTGCCTTATGTCCAAGGCTTGATACCAAACCATATCGAGTTGGGGTCTCACTGGAAGCAGCCTCTCTATGCTTAGGGGTAGAGGTAAGGTTGTCTACATCTTACCCTTCTCAGACTCTACCTTAGCTTTGCTATAGGTGTGATTAACTGAGTATGATGATGATTACATAGTTTCTTCATGAATGGCATTTGCGGAAGTCAGAAATGCAAAACAATACAACACACAATAACACCAATATGTTTAAAAAATGTTTGTGTGTGTATATTATATATTGATCTATATATTTCTTAAAACATAAGTTGACAGAGGTACCTGCAAATTATCATTGTTGCATAACATTGGAAGATGATCTGTTGTTGAAGGTTGACTGGATTCTTTTCTTGACTCCATTTTAGTGTGATAGAAGACCCAAAGGGTTTACAGGGACTCACTCCATATATATGCATGGAGGATGCATATTATAAATATTTATATTATAATATTTTAAATATAAAAAGATATTAAAGTGATCTGAAACATCCTATTGATTTACATCATTTATGTGACGACTGGCGAATAAAGATGTTCTCAAATTGATTTATTATAATCTCTCATAATATTTTTCATGTATGGACGATCACGGTATAAATTGAAGTATGTACAATGACTGAATAATACATATAGTTTTATACTTTTATATCTATTGTGTAATTTTGAATTATATCATTTTCTTTTAGTTGTCGAGTTATATACTTATATATATACTAGGCAATTTCAACCCATCTAGTTAAGTTTGAGTTGTTTTGGGTTTAAAATTTGACCTTGTGGGTTAAAATGGGTTTAGTATAACTTTCAAGGGGTTAGGATGGGTAATTTCAATTGTAGGAAATAAGTAAGTGGGTCAGGATGGGTATGTCAAAAAAAACAAATGGGCCACCAAAAGCGTTGATGCCTCATAGAAATCGATGTCATTAAAAACAAAAAAAAATATATCTTTTGCATTTGTTGATTACCCCAGTCGGTTCGAAACCGTTCGGGTCGAAACAGTACGGGTCCTATGGGACGGGTCAGGTTGAAACAGTCTGTGTCGTTACGGGCCCGCCCGGGTCGAAACGGTCCGGTCATAAACGGGCCCGGCCAGGTCGAAACAGTCTGGGTCGCTACGTGACGGGTCAGGTTGAAGTGGTCGGGGTTGTTACCGGGCCCGGTCAGGTCAAAACGGTCCGGGTAGCAACCAGGCCCGACCGGGTTTAAACGGTTTAGGTCGTTACCGGGCCCGTCGGGTCGAAACGGTTCGGGTCGTTACCGAGCCGGTCAGGTCAA
The DNA here is from genome assembly GCA_030844895.1 of Ambrosia x helenae. Taxonomy (NCBI): domain Eukaryota; kingdom Viridiplantae; phylum Streptophyta; class Magnoliopsida; order Asterales; family Asteraceae; genus Ambrosia; species Ambrosia x helenae. The sequence continues at coordinate 117,864 of JAUTDX010007528.1, forward strand.
AACGGTCCGGGTCATAAACGGGCCGGCCGGGTCGAAACAGTCTGGGTTGCTACGGGACGGGTTAGGTTGAAGCGGTTGGGGTCGTTACCGGGCCCGGTCGGGTCAAAACGGTCCGGGTAGCAACCAGGCCCGGCCGGGTTTAAACGATCTGGCCCGGTCGGGTCGAAACGGTTCGGGTCGTTATCGGGCCCGGCCAGGTCGAAACGGTCTGAGTCGCTATGGGACGGGTCAGGTTGAAACGGTCTGGGTCGTTACCAGGCCGGTCAGGTCGAAGCGGTCCGGGTCGCAAACGGACCCGGCCGGGTTGAAACGGTCTGGGTCGTTACCGGGCCCGGTCGTTCGAAACGGTCCGGGTCGCTACCGGGTCCGGCCGGGTCGAAACGGTCTGGGTCGCTACGGGACGGGTCAGGTTGAAACGGTCTGGGTCATTATCGGGCCCGGTTGGGTCGAAACGGTCCGGGTCGAAACTGTCTGGGTCGCTACCGGACGGGTCAGGTTGAAACGGTCTGGGTCGTTACCGGGCCCGGTCGGGTCAAAACAGTTCGGGTCGCTACCCGGCCCGGCCGGGTCGAAACGGTCCGGGTCGCTACGGGACCGGTCAGGTTGAAACAGTCTGGGTCGTTACTGGGCCTGGTCGGGTCGAAACGGTCCGGATCGCTACCGAGCCCGGCCGGGTCGAAACAGTCCGGTCGCTACGGGACGGGTCGGGTTGAAACGGTCTGGGTCGTTACCGGGCCCGGTCGGGTCGAAACTGTCCAGGTCGCTACATGGCCCGTCCGGTTCGAAACAGTTCGGGTCGCTACGGGACGGGTCAGGTTGAAACGGTTTGGGTTTCAACGGTTTGGGTCGTTACCTGGCCCGACCGGATTGAAACGTTCCGGGTCGCTACCGGGCCGGGCCGGATCAAACGAGTCCGGGTCGCTACGGGACGGGTCAGGTTGAAACGATTTGGGTCGTTACCGGGCCCGACCGGATCGAAACGTTCCGGGTCGCTACCGGGCCAGGCCGGGTCAAAACAGTCCGGGTCGCTACGGGACGGGTCAGGTTGAAACGGTCGGGATCGTTACCGGGCCCGGCCAGGTCGAAACGTTTCGGGCCGCTACCGGGCCAGGCCGGGTCGTAACGGTCCGGGTTGATAACCAGTCCGATAGGGTCGAACCGGTCCGGTTCGAAATGAAATATTTGGGATCCCTTAAAATTTTATTTTTTAAGTTTATTTTTGTTTTTTTAATTTTAAATTTGTTTTTTTATTTAATTTTTAAATTTTTTATTGTTATTTTAATTTTTTTTAATTTTAATCTATTTTGATTTGACCTATTCAAATCAAACCATCCAGACCCAAACCTATCCTGACCCAACCCATCGTAGCCCATTTTTTTAATCTACCTATCTTGACCCATACCCATCCTAACCCAAACTCATCCTGACCCAACAACCAAACCCACCCAACCTACCCATTTTGCCACACATAATATATACACAAAGTTACAAATTGCTAGCCAAGTCAATTATTCTATATCTTTTTTCCCTGAATATAAAGATAATATTGATTTTGATTTTTGAGGTTAGCTAGTCAACGAAGTCTATGTCTTTTTCCTGAAAATAACATATAAGTATATAACAATATAATATTGTAATGAAGATTTAGCATAGTATAAAATTAGGAATTGTTTTTTAGTTGAGTTAATAATTGTGTTTTTGTAGTTACACGCAAGACTTATGATATAATGAGGGGAAAATCACAATTTTAGTCATTGACTCTTCTAAAAAGCGAAAACATTCTCGTGAAGCGTCTCTGTGGAGACGCCTCACGTAAACCAAGACCCCCCAGGCGTCTCCAAAGCCTCTCATACGTCTCTAAAGCCCCTCAGGTGTCGTTTTTTCATGTGGCGTCTCACCTGAGACGTCTAAGGTGGCTGTTTTGGCTTTTCAACGAAGTCAAAAGCTATTATGGTAAATTTTAAGAATGACTAAATGAGAATGCGTCTGCTATACATAGTGTGTGTCCAAGGAGGACTTCCTATTTACACAACATTTTATACTACATAAGTTATTTTAAACTTATTTTCTAGGGTAAACTACACGTTATGTCCTTTACATTTACCTGAAATTTCACTATGTGTCCTTTATCTTTAATAATTACACCCGCCGTGTGTCCTTTAAGTTTACCTAAAATTTCACATTTGTCCTTTATTTGAAACTTTTGCACACCATGTGTCCTTTACACTAACTCCATCAAATATCTTGGTTATCTTCTCTAACTCCATCCAATATCTTGGTTATCTATAATCATGTATTATTCATTTAATGGTTCTAATAATTATTTAAAATACATTTGCAGCTCCAAAATTTCTATAAATTTTACAGACTCTTATCTACATCTCACATTTCATTATTTGTATTTTACTTTAGGAAAATATGTTTTCAAATATATTTAATATATTTTCTTTTTTAATTCATTAAAAATTCGATTTAAGTGATTCAAAAGTCTAAATTTTTATAAAAAATTTTCTATCATATTTAGCACCTGTAAAAATTATTATTTCATAAAATACTATATTTTAGTATTTTTACGCATTTTAAATCAAGTTATTCGTTATTAAGGAAAATAAATCAGTTTTATTTTAAATGAAACAGAAAATACTTTAAAAACTTATTTTCAAATTTATACATCAGTATAGGGTAGACGGTAATAATTTTGATTCAATTAGTATAAAATTTAGAAAAATATAATTTTATTAGAAACTAGTTGTTACTGATGTATAAGTTACATATATTTATAACAATTGAATCAAAATTATTACAGTTTATCCATATACTGATGTATAAAGTTGGAAAATAATTTTGTAAAGTATTTTATGTTTCATTTAATATAAAACTGATTTATTTTCTTTAATAATGAATAACTTGATTTAAAATGCTTAAAAATATTAAAATATAGTAATTTCTTAACTAATAGTTTTTATAGGTGCTAAATATTTTTGGGCTTTTGAATCACTCAAACCGGATTTTTAATGAACTAATTATGAATTAAAAAATAAAATATATTAAATATATTTAAAAACATATTTTCCTAAAGTAAAAATACAAATAATGAAATTTGGAATGTAGATAAGAGTCTGTAAAATTTATATAATTTTTGGAGTTACAAATGTATTTTAAATAATTATTAGAAGTTAGAACTATTAAATGAATAATACATGGTTATAGATAACCAAGATATTGGATAGAGTTAGAGAAGATGACCAAGATATTGGATGGAGTTAGTGTAAAGGACACATGGTGTGCAAAAGTTTCAAATAAAGGACAAATGTGAAATTGCAGGTAAACTTAAAGGACACACAATGTAATTATTAAAGATAAAGGACACATGGTGAAATTTCAGGTAAACGTAAATAACATAACGTGTAATTTACCCTATTTTCTATTTGGAATTTATGTTAGCTACACATTATAAATATATTCACCAATAAAGATATATCTAAAAAAGGTTAATTTAAAACGTATCTATCTAACATGTAGTCATGATAAAGAACTTTTAGTTCTATTTTTTTTAGTCTAACTCACCAACATGAAACTTTTAAGACTCACCGAATTATCTTTTTTTTGATATATTTACACTTTTTTCCTTTAGCCTCGATCTCATTCCTACATACGAAATGCTACCTATATATTAAATTCACCCGAATCAAGATATACAATAATTAAAATTCGCTGAATTAATAAATTATTTTAGGTATGCCATGATTAATTGTTAATAATTTCATGGCTCTCCGAGGAGCCTAATGAAACACTAAATTATTTTCATACCAAAAGAATATTGATATGCTTACTGTATATGTGGTTATTATTACTTCAAAATACCATTGAGTATCATGATAATGACCACCATACATTGTCTATACATACTTTCACATATATTTCTATGATTTATATAATAATTTCTATCAAATAGTATAGTTATGTGATAGGTTTCTCTAAAATTGTAACTTGTCACACGATGAGACCTCAAAACTTGACATCAATTTAACATCATAGCTGCAGATCATTAGGTAGATAGCGCCACCTTATCACATACAAGATTTGAACATGCAATCGTACGTCCTTTTTCGCGTAATGACCTCATATGTGTGTTTAAGCCCAGGGATAATATACATTGGCATCTAAATTTATAGTTTTAGCCAATAAATAAAGTACATGAAGTCATGACCATTAATGGTTTAAAAATACGATTGCTTTCAAGTGTTCTAGCATCTATTACAAATGAATACACAATACTTTAATAATAAATAGTTGGATTTTAATACTTAAAGTGTAGATAAAATGATTCTTTGTGACACCCGGCATGTTTGGGTCAACATTTTATAAACACATAAGTCTACCTTAGCGAAAAACGTTTATTAAACATACTTGACGGGGTCAGTAGAGTCGGAACACAGTCCGTATTGTCCAGTCCAGGGTCCAATGATTCGGGAGATCATTGGGTTAGTCACACACACACACACACACACGATACGAGTCCCGTTGTTGGTGAATTACATAAACTAATTAAGTGTATGTGTAGACTAATTGTTGTATGGTGGATTATATGCTTAGATGTGTTTAAATGATGTATAGATAATCATCCATGCTTAAATATGTTAAACATAGACTAAGGTTGCATGCTCGTATGTTAGGGTGCGTTAAAATGCGTTTAAACACGACAAATTGGAAAACTAGAAAAAACTTGAGTCCTGGTTCGACCAATCGAATGGGCGAACCTGGACAATACTCCTCGTTCGACCCTTGTAAAAGGGGCGAACCTGGGATATGGAATTTAAAGAATTTCATTCGACCAGGTCAGTGTACGTTCGACCCTGTGAAAGGGTCGAAGGAGGGTACATTCGCCCAGGTAAAAGGGGCGAATGTGGACATAGTATAAATACCACACTTTGTCATTTTTCACCATTTCACAAACCCTAAACGCCTCAAAACACTCTCTAGCAACTTTAAAACATTGGGGAAGGAGTTTTTGCCCTTGTTTTCTATAATCTAACCTACAAACATCTTCTACACAAATATCTAAGGTGTGTTCTTCATTCTAAATCATTTTTAAAGCATTTCAATTCGTTTTCATTAAACCCCAAGAGTCCAGATCTGATTCAAACATGTTTTCATCAATAAAAACCTTCCTAATATCTTTCTAAACAAAACCTATTCATAAACAATGAGTTTTCATACAAAATAACATGTGTTAATGGTGCCTTATGTGATGTTATGCATTGTTTGATGATTGATTGCTGTATAGATGTTATGACAATGATCTAGGACTGCTATTGATGATGATTTATGATTGAGATAGGTTACAATTGATTATTGATGATGTTATGTTCATTTTGGGGATTTTGGGTTAGATCTAGGGCTTGTTCATGATGATAGTGATAAGGATATGATTGGGGGGTTTATTGTTCATGATAATCTGAGTATATTAAGTTGATTATTGATTGATTTCATAAAGTTTCCTAATTGGGTAAAGATTGCATGCGTTTGATGTGACATCTCCATAATTTGCTATTTCGGGTAACTTGTAAAACGGACGGATTTCGGGATAAAATTGGTAAGGTTATGTAGGAATATGTTAAGGATAGTTGACTGCTGTGATTGGTAATGTTTCGTGATGTTTTCGGACCGTTTAGATGCGTTTTGGTGCGTTTTATAAAATGCTGATGAAAACGGGCGAACGTGGAATAAAATTGGTTCGAATGGGCGAACGTGGAATAAAATATGGGCGAACGTGGAAAAACGGGGCGAACGTGGGAAAAACGGGCGAACGTGGGAAAAACGGGTGAACGTGGAACAAAATGTGGGAAAAAAACGGGGCGAACGTGGCTCAAACGGGCGAACGTGGAAATGGGAAAAACCACATTCGACCATCTGATGTCCGGAATGAGATTTTTGATGCAAACTAAGTGTTTTATGCTTGAAACTTATGTGTTAAACTTATGTGCATGACTAATTGATGTAATGGGTCACCAACGGGATGTCGGGGTCGGTCTGGGATGTCCGGTTAACGTTTAAACACACTTTTTAACACACGTAGTCATGATCTGGACAATCGGGGACTAGTTAGCCTTCGGGTTAATAGTCATCACACTTATGTAAACTCATTGATAGGTTGTCATTAGTTGGGATTATCATACACGTGTTGGAATTCTAGTTATCAGAAGACGCACTCTAAGGTGAGTTTCACGGCCCCTCTTTTATATACTTTTTCTCGGGGAGAAGCATGCCACACGTTTTTAACAAATACATCGTTATGTTTATGAAACGCAATGTTTATGAAACGTAACACTTTTGAAACGCAACGCTTATGAAACGCTACACTTTTGAAACGTAACGCTTATGAAACGCAACGCTTGTTTTAAATTACTATACGACGAAAACGCAACGCTAAGTCCCTATTGAAACCATGAATGTGCGGGGCACAACGGGGGAAATGTGGATAGATCTATTGGGCTTGACAAACCCCACCCGACGGCTGGGAGCCGGGCGGGTGCATATTGTCTCTATTTTCGGCAACTCAAACACGGGCAGCAACACACGCAACGCTTGTCAGTAATGGTTTCGGCAACACAGTCGTAGTAGTAAGGAAACGCTTGTTATATACTTGAAGGTTTTACACGCTTGGTATTTTGAGATGAAACTCTTTACGTTTGTAACGCTTTGTAAACTTAAAACCTGTGAACTCACCAGCATTATATGTTGACATCTTTTTGGCATGTTTTCTCAGGTCGCTAAGGTAGCAGCATTGAGTTTAGGCGCACGGAGTCTCACGACGTCTAGGATCCATTTGCATTTCTTTTAAAGTGTTATCAGACTTTCATGTTTTACTTTTGAGTTGTAAACCAGGTTTTACGCTTCCGCAAGCGATGGATAGATTTTGAAACTTAATGGGCTATTTACGTTGTTTTCATATCATATAGATGTCGTTTATTGTGACCGTTGACTTGGATCCTGGTGTGTCACGCGCCTCGCGGTAAAACCCCGCATGTGGAAATTTGAGGGTGTGACATTCTTCTTTATCATCATACTCAGTTAATCCTACCTATAGCAAAGCTAAGGTAGGGTCTGAAGAGGGTAAGATGTAGACTGCCTTACCTCTACCCCTAATAATAGAGAGGCTGCTTCCAGTGAGACCCCCGGCTCGATGTGGTTTGGTATCAAGCCTTGAACATACGGTACAGAACACTTAGCAATCGGGACAAACCCGATCGGTGCATGTACCCCCTTTGTCTTTTGGCTATCCACGCCACCACATGATGCATGATTAACCGTCCGTCTTTTTTAACGTTATTTTCACGAATATAGTAAAATAACGTTAAAACTAGTGCAACTTTACTTTTGCCCCCAAAGCCATACATATATACATTATATGTGCACACCGTAAGTGGGGCGTAGTAGATAAAATGATTATATTTATTATATAATTAAAATGATTTACTAATAGGTGTATTTAACATACAAAAACAAAAAACATAATTGTAATTTGTATAGCAAACAAAGTGGGACCATGTAATAAGATGTTAGGTGGGGGATACAATATGAAGGTGTTCAAAATATAGGTAAAATGTTGTTGATAATTATATAATTTATACTGCATGCAGATTGAGAGAAACAATGATATATACTAGGCCTTTCAATTATTTTATAGGAAATTTTAGCAAAACTGATTAAAACGATATAGTATTAATGCAAACAATTGATTAGATTAATACAAATATTAAAATTTTTCTAAATAATTATATCTTGCATCACTCTCCTAGCTAGAATCCCAGAAGATGACTATGCATGGATTATTGGTGATGGGTGACCCAATGCTTTATGTCAAGTCTAAACAAGCACCAATCCAATTATATTTAACCACAAATATTTTAAAAACATTTCTGGATAAGATGGCATATTAGTTTTCTTTGTTTGTACAACAAAACTCAAATTATACTTTGAAATTTTATTACCCGAATAGTAACAGATTTTAACCTTACTTGATCACCTATGGTAAATCAATTTAGCATAAGACCATGCGTAGTCGGCCAAGGATTTGGGCGTTTTAGGGGCAAAAAACGCCCCATCGTTATGTCTACACCGCCCCCCCCCCCCCTCCGGTTATTGGGGGCGTTTTTTGGGCAAGGCCAAAAATTCCATGGCGTTTTTTAAATGGTTTGGACCAATCACAATTCAGTAGCCGTTGAATGTTACCGTTGAATAAAAAGAAATTAATTTAAACTTTATTATTTGAACCCACTTTATCCACCAATTTTTTACACCTCCTCTCTTTATTTTTATGAAAACACTCTCTATAATTTATACATTTTCTTTCTACCTTCACCCAAAATGAATCCATTTCGCGCCCCGTTCGGTGTTCCATCTCAACCCACTAACCCAAACGCCGTTTGACCAAACACAACGCAACTTTTACCAATCTTCAACCCAAACGACTTCGACCCGAACATGATGGGTACAATGGGTTTCTCTCAACTTCTCAACATGCCCCATAATTTTTATGGTAGTCAAATGGGTTACGCGAGTAACATGGCGTTTAATGTTGGTGGTATGTCGGGATCTCAAACCCACCAAGAAACGGACGTTGAAATCGTACCGGACACACAAAAGGAACCCGAACCCGAGCTGGAGCCCACCCGAAAAAAACGCTCCCACAAAAAAAAAGGGAGAGGCGAGTAAGCCAAAAGGAACCTACCTAAAGTGGACCAAATCACCAAAGACGAGGAGTACACGCTCGCACGGGCGTGGCTTGACATCCCGGAGGATCCCGAAGTTGGTAAGTGTTTTTTTATATATGTTTGCTTTTATATATGTTTGTGTTTTTTTTAAGTTTAGTGTTTTATATATGTTTGTTTTTATATATGTTAGGGTTTTATATATGTTTGTTTTTATATATGTTAGTGTTTTATATATGTTTGTTTGTTATAAAAAAATTAAATAGTATATGTTTTTTTAGCAAATTATCAAAATATGATCATCTTTTGGCAACGAGTTCGGGCAACATTTTTCAACGCGATGGGTCGAGGCGAATATCGTGATCGGGACTCAATCTCAAGCAAGTGGACCGAAATCAACCGCTCTTGTCATGCTTTTCAAACAGTATTCCAACGACTTAGATTAAATTGGGGTAGTGGTCGAGGCGACGTTGATATATTGAAACGGGCATTGGAGGAGTACAATGAAACTCGTGGCAATTTCACTTATTTGAATTGTTGGGAGTTGCTTAAAGATTCGCCTAAATGGGCCAATGTACCGCCCATGACGAGTGTGAGACGCGTAGCTAAACGGTCCAAGACATCTTCTTCCGTTGACCCCGATACGCCCATGTCTGATGCTCGATACGTGGATTTAAATGAAGATGTTGATGAGGAGGAAGAGGAGTTAGCCCGACCACCCGATAGAAGGAGCGTGAGAAGGGGAAAAGGTGAGGCGTCGTCGACGAGCGGGGGTGACTTGTTGAAGCAAAGTTTCGATGACATGAACCAACGACTTAAAGATATTCATGATCTTAGGGCTAGGCCTTTGGAAACAAGGCAAAGGAAGGTCGTAGCAAATGAAAAGTTCGTTGACATTCAAGATTCGAGGCAAATGGAAAAAGACATTGACTTTTTGTCTAAGTCGATCAACCACCTCACAGGAGACGCGTTACGCTTGGCGCAAATGAAAAAAGAACAAATCCGCGAAAAATACAAGCTTTAGATTGTCTCGTAATTTTTTTTCAAGTTCCGTTCGTGTGTGTGTGTTTTTTTACTATGTTTTTTTTTCAAGTATGGTATTGTATTTTTTTTAGTTGAATGAAAATCTTTTATGAAATATTATTGTTTTTATTTTGAAAGTTTTATTAAATAAAAAAAATGATATAAAAATGATATAAAAATGATGTCATGTATGAGGTCATACAAGGTGAAAATTTTCACCTTACCACTACACCCCTAACTAAATTTGATTCCCTTAAATGGGCCCACATGCCACCTATCAAATAATGCCTCATGATGGGTGAAAATTTTAACCTACCATTACACATGGTCTAAATATCATGACTAATGGTGTGAGCAATTCTTAGAGGGTGTTTGGGATTGAGTTTCAAACTAACTTATTGACTTATTGGCTTTTCCAAGAAGCCAATAAGTCAATAAGCTGTTTGTGTAACCTAAAAGCACTTTCTGTTTTGACTTTTGGCTTTTAAGGGTGGAAAAGTTGTTGTTGAAAAGTTAGAAATCCTGACTTTTGCCTTTTGACTTTTAGAAAAAAATTACAAATTTACCACCCATACAACCAATATTCACAATAAGTTAAGCGAAACACTTAAAAACAACAATTTATTGACTTTTTGACGTTTCTCATCCGAAAAGCTAATCCAAACACTTTTTTTAAAACTCATTTTCAAAAAGTCATAAGACAATAAGCACTTTTATCCAAAAGCATTTTTGCATTTCCAAACTCAATCCCAAACACCCTCTTACTTGCATAGTTGCATGACCAAATTGCCATAGAAATACTTGATGTTACTGATGGAATTTTGTCATTTGAACCTCCAAATTAATGAAGTTCCTTTCTTTTAGTTGACAAATATTTATGAAAACGAGAATTGGAATTTAATCATCTAAACTTTGTCTCGTTGACCAACAATAACCTGTATTTAAGAAATTTCCCACAACAGTTCCAACTTTCAACGTATTAACCGACAATGAACTTTTGTTAACTGAGAACTAACTCAGTTAGTAGATGCTGTCGTTGACGCTGGCGTGAATAATGACGTGACATGCCAACACTGACATGGATGATGATGTGGACGTTGACATGGGCGCTGACGTGGATGTTGATATGGCATGCCATGTCAGCGTCCACTAACTTGGTTGGTTTTCAGTTAACAAAAGTTCACTGTCTGTCAATACTTTAAAAGTTGGGACTGTTATGAAAATTTTTTTAAATACAGTATTATTAGCCAACGAGGCAAAATTTGGATTATTAAAATCCAATTCCCCTAAACTTTATAACTATAGCTGACTAACTAAAATCTTAGACTGCGTGTTGTGGTGAATGTGAAAAAAAAGAAAAAAAAAACTGCAATGTAGGCCGTGAAGGTTTCACCTTTCACATCCACTAACATGTGTTATGAAAGGCGAATTGTGAAATGTGATGGTGGGCTGCCAAGATGACCCTAAATGATTGGCCTATATATTTAAATTACTAAAAAACGGAAACAATATGTCCCCACGTCTTCTCGCTCCTCGCGGAGTCACGCTCCCATCTCACCCATGCTGCCATCATGACAATGCGTCATGCTACTTTCACACACCATTACACACCCATGCTGCCATCATGACAATACGTCATGCCACTTTCACACACCATTACATAGTCTTAACCTTTCAATTTTTCTTAAAAGTACGCGATCAACTATCATTTTTATAAAAAAATGTTATTTCTCAAAATATAAAGTTGAATATGTATTTGCTCAAATGTCTAGAATGTAAAGGTAGTTCTTAAAGTCCCTTATTCCATTGAACTAAACTATGGATCCAAACTAGTTCATAAACCGAAAAAAAGAAACGGGTCAGCCCATTAAAAGCCCAAATAATAATAATAATCGACCAAACTGCATCTCTCTCTCTCTCTCTCTAACCACACAAAGCACAGAGACGAAAATGGCGTCATTGGTACCGACCCTTTCGTGCACAATTTCCCGCTTAAATCTTGTAGCTGAGTTATCACATAAACAACACACACTCAGACTCTTCAGAGCATTATCATCTACATTAACCCCACATAAATCTTTATATCATCGTAGAGTTTTTAAGTCTTTATTTTCTTCCATTAATTCCAATTCCTCTGCTTCAAATACTGTTTCCAAAGATAATAATTTGGTTGTTCTTGGAATAGAAACAAGCTGTGATGACACTGCTGTAGCTGTTGTAAGCAAATCAACCCTTAATTGGGCTGTTCTTGGATTCTTTAATCTTGAAATCTTTAATTAACTAAAAATGTGATTTTTTTTTTGTTTTGGTTTTGGTTTCAGGTTAGAGGTGATGGTGAGATTCTTAGTCAAGTTGTGTCTTCTCAGGTAAACTTTATAAAAGATTATTATTAATTTGTGGGTAGATAGTATAATTTGTAGTTTATGTGTTCATTTACTTTAGGTTCTTCTTTTAGTTGTGAACTAGTGTGAAGCAAAAAGATGTTAACTTTAGTTGTAACTTATAAGTTATAAGTCAATTTTGATATCAAAAGAGGGTCTTTTATTAAGTTTCCATTAAGATGCTTCCTCTTAATCAGTCAGCATAAAAGGGCTGTTTGGCAACTTCTGAATAGGTAAGGGCTGAACCAGTAAGAGGTCAGAACCATAAGTGTTGAACCAGTAAGAGGTCTGAACTTTCAGATATAGTATAATGCTTAACCATTTAGAGACAAATATCTGACCGATTCAGACATCTGCTCGCGAAACAAATAGTCCGAATGAACTACGTCTGATTGGCTGTCGCATTAAGAGCTGAAACAAACATCCCCTAAGTGTGTTTTGTTCACTGATATTAGTCGGTGAGCCTCTTAACCATTAAGTTTCAAAGTGATATTGAATGAAAATTTTACCCCTTTATCCATTCACCAGTGTTTATAACTATCAGACAGCCATTCACGCACCACCTCCTCGACCCAGAAGTCAGTTCTCTTACTGTTTTAGAGTCTCTTACCCAATCAAACCTTTTAATGACCCAACACAGCACTTACTAGCGCAGAGGTTGCTAAACAGCCCCTTAGAGATATTGGGAACTAAGAGGATAACAGTGATGTTGATATTGGGAACTAATTAATGATGGGTTTTGTCTTAATTGTTGTATGCATTTCGATTACTTGTATGGAACGGAAAACGATGATGGCCGAACCAAATCTTTATCATGTAAAACTTGATGCCACAAAGGAGGCCCAAGAAAACTTGTATTAGGTTTGGAAAGTTGTGTGGATTTAGATGATAGTTAGTAGGTTGAAACCTGAGATAATTATTCTTCATCTTTTATTTTTAAAACCTCACTAGGAGATCCATTGAGTTTAGTCAAAGTTGGGTAGGGGTGTAGGGTATAATAATTGGGTGATAGATAAACAATGGAACCTAAGAAATGGGCTATGCTTCATGGGTGCTATTATATATGCTTCATTTACCAAACTCGAGTGTAATTGAAGCAAGTTTTTACTCTAATTTACTTTCTTGGTCTTTTGTGCCACATATGCAACAAGTTTCTTTTACTTATCATGAAATGCAAAGTGCTTTAGTTTTTCACCTACTTATAATATTCTAATGTATGTTCATTAAGGCAGATCTGCTTGCACGGTATGGAGGAGTAGCTCCTAAAATGGCAGAAGAAGCTCATTCCAGGTGATTGATCAGGTATGACATCTGCTACTTGGCATTTAGTTTGGTTTATAAGAGTCTAAGTCTAACCTATGTGTAATCTGCAATATATCCTCAGCATTGTTCATTTGCTGAAATAAATCAAGATGTCTGCACCTAAGTAGTTAACTCGGCCGATATATCGGTGATATATCACCGATATCTCGGTTATCGGTCATCAACCGATATATCGGTACAAAATATCAGTACTGATATTATCGGCGATATTGGCCGATATTTGACCGGTATATCACCGATATTGGTGTTTTTCTTTTTAGTTCTTCCATTTGTCTTGCTTCTTATAGTTGTTATTACTGTTTTAAGTCTTAATTGTTAATTTTTAGTGTTAAATATTAGTGTTTTAAGTCTTAAGTCTTAACAAGTTCCCACTTGCTACAATTGTTAGTGTTTGCAAGTTGTAAAAGGTTAATTTGTTAATGGTATGAGAGTATATTGAATTGTTAGTGTTAAATTGCTATATGTATGGATTTTGCATGATATAAAAATTTGCCGATATCCCACTGATATCTCACCGCGATAACCTATATCTCAAATATCGGTCCTTCACAGATATCCGATATTTTACAGTGTTAACTTTACAGTGTTAACTGCTTAGGTCTGCACCATTAGACCTCTATCTGTATGACCTAATGATTTGCTACTAAGGTGCATCACATAAATGCTAAATGCAGTTTAGCAGAAGCAAATAGTCATTATCAATAGCCTTAACCTGCTGTGTAATTCTTCAAAAATCAAGTTTTACTAAAGTAAATTTTTTTAACTCATGTTCTTTTATGCTATGCTTTAAGGTGGTACAAGACGCACTTGATAAGGCTAACTTGACAGAGGCAGGTCTTTCTGCAGTTGCAGTTACTATTGGTCCTGGGCTAAGCCTGTGTCTAAGAGGTATGGCTGATTTCTGCTCTTTTAATTTTTTTTTTTCTGGCTAGTTATTTATCATCAAAAATCCTTTTTTTTTTTTTACTATATTGTTCTCTTCTATCCCTTTTTATGGTTTGTTCGACTTTGTCTTTATGAAATGTTATTGGTAGTTGGTGTGCAGAAAGCTCGGAAAATTGCTGCTATTTACCAGTTGCCTATTGTGGGTGTGCATCACATGGAAGCTCATGCTTTAGTAGCCAGGTACGGTTTATCAATAAAATTCCGAGTATTGAATATTCGATCAAACTGATCAAGTAATTTTAATCCAATTCTTGACTTCTTGTATTTATCGATTCGATTTCTTTTGTTGCTTTGTTTATCTGCTTGGTTTTGACTGGTTTTTGTGCATTTATTTCAAGTTTCTTATAAGTTACTAAGGGGGTGTTTGGGATTGATTATTCAAAACAGATTATGCGTTTTGAAAAAGCAGGGGTGGAGCTGTTTATAGATTATTGCGTTTTGATAGCCTAAAAAACTTATTATCTGCTATTAGTCTATACATATTCCTGCTAGTAGTCTATTCATATTCCTCATTATAGCTCATTATAGCTCATTATAGCTGGTGTTAATGTAGTCTCCCTAGTCTATATATAGCTCATATGTTTTGCCTTTGTATTCACAATCATAATACAATCAATATACAATATTATACCAAGTTTATCTTGGTATCAGAGCTGTGGTTTTTTTTCTACATCTGCCACCACCCCTACCTGTCCATCTTTTACTTTCTGTTCGACTTTCACATGGCCACCAATCCGATTGTTGCCTTTACCACTGTTGAGAAAACATCCCACAATTCTCATAAGTTTGCTTTCACGCTGTCCCCTACAAACTATGGCCATTGGAAGCTTATGATTCAGCCCTTCCTGACAACCCATAGTCTTTTTGGCTATATTGATGGCAGTATCCCTTGTCCGCCTTCCCTCATCTCCACAACAACAACATCTGGAAAAGACGATGCTGTTACTGCTGCTGTTTCCAGACCAAACCCAGACTACACGGCCTGGTTATGTAACGATGCACATGTTCGCATGCTAATTCTTTCAACCATCTCAGAGCTATCCTTTCCACATGTTCAGGGCACCACTTCACGTGAGTTGTGGCTTGGCCTCGAACAGGCTTATGCCCCACATACTTCTTCCCGTGAATTCACGTTAAAAACACAATTGCTGAAAATCCAGATGAAAGGAGATGAGACTTCTACTACATATCTTGCTAGGGCACAGGAGTATGCACATGCCCTTGCAAATATTGGACAGCCAATGCCTGAGAAAGATTTGGTTATGTTAGTTGTTGCAGGTCTTCGTGAAGAATACAATGGAGTCAAACAAAGCCTCCTTCATAGACAATTCACAGCTGTCTTCTCCGAACTTCCTGGTCTCCTTGCAGACCATGAATTTCTGATCCACAAACCTACTGCTGAAACAGCCCCGGTCCAGGCTTTCACATCTGCCACAACAACCAATTCTCCCTTGGCTTCGTCTGATACAATTCAGACTATTCAACAACTTGTTGCCCGCCTAGGTTTCCAACTACAACCAGCCACGGGTTCCTCACCGAATGTTACACCTCAAGCCTTTTATACAAACCGGGGTGGACAATCTAATTACTCTCGTGGCCGTGGCAACCGTGGCGGTCGCGGTGGTCGAAACAACTACAATCGCAGCCAGGGAAATCGAATCTCAGGTCAGTTTAGTTGGGCTTCTAACCAAAACACTGTGTATGGTACTTGTAACAGGTGTGGAATAGGACATGTTCCCTCGCAATGCCCAAACAGAGATCCCTCCACAATCCGCAACAGACAACCCACTGCAAACTATGCGGATTTTCGGTCACAAGCCTCCACTACCTATCTTCCGGACACAGGAACTAATGGCCATTCCTCGGTAGATATGTCAGGTTTTGATTCTGCTGAGCCCTACTTTGGTGATGACAGCCTTCACGTTGGTAATGGTATGGCTCTACCCATCTTACATATTGGTTCCCAAACAATAACCTCTCCAAACAAAACATTTTATCTCAATGATATCCTTCATGTTCCCACACTTAAAAGAAATCTTCTTTCTGTACAAAAATTCTGTCAAGATAATAATGTTTACTTTGAATTTCATGCGACCTTTTTTTGTGTGAAGGACAAGTATACACACACCACCCTCCTCACGGGTCCAAGTGAAGGTGGACTCTACTCCATCAAGTTTCCAATCAAACAGCCAATTCCTAAGGTCGCTTTTTCAACTACTCGTGCTACAACAACCACATGGCATCAACGATTGGGGCATCCGCACTCTCAATTATTCAAAACTATGCTTTCTAAATACCGTCTCCCTGTTTCTGCAAAAACTTTTGATTTTCATTGTTCTTCTTGTTCTGTTGGAAAATCTTCCAAACTACATTTATTATTGTCAGATTATAAAAGTACTCATGTTTTGGACCTCGTATTTTGTGATGTTTGGGGTCCAGCCCCTGTGACTTCGTGTGATGGTTATAAGTATTTTTTGCTATGTGTTGATCACTTTTCTAAATTTATGTGGTTGTTCCCCATGAAACAAAAATCTGAGGTGTTCGGAATTTTTAAACAATTTGTCACTATGGCCGAACGTCAATTTTCCACCAAACTTAAAACTGTCCAATCCGATTGGGGAGGAGAATTTCGAAGTCTTTCACCTTTACTTAATTCTCTTGGCATTATCCATCGCCTATCCTGTCCTCATACCAGTGAACAGAACGGCATCGTTGAACGACGACACCGTCATGTCATTGAAACTGGCCTCACACTCATGGCACAAGCCCATGTCCCTCAACGTTTCTGGTACTATGCCTTCGAAACGGCTGTTTATTTGATCAACCGAATGCCCTCTCGCACACATTCCACAACCTCTCCCTTTGAATATCTATTCAAACGTCCACCTGATTTCTCCTTCCTCCGTGTCTTCGGTTGTCAATGTTTTCCCCATCTTCGACCCTACAATCCACATAAAATGGATTTTCGTTCCACTCCTTGTATTTTCCTTGGTTACAGTACCTCTCATCATGGTTACCGTTGTTTTGACCCTCTCACCGAGCGCATTTATATCGCTCGCCATGTTCGGTTTCATGAACACATCTTTCCCTTCACTACTCCAACACCCCACTCAACCACACCTCCTACCCCATCTTCCAACCCCTATGTTTCCTCTTACCCTAATCCGTCCATTCCCACAACCCAACACAGCCCAGACCAGCAATCTTTCACCTCGCCACCCACATCTCCGGTCCACAACACCTGTCCTGACCCAGAACGGGAACCTGCTCAAACCCAGCCCCCAATCCCGGACCAGCCACAAACCCAATCCACTTCTACTTCTACTACCACCTACTCCCGCCGGCCCCAAACTCATCCCACAAATTTACAACCAGCCTTTGATCGCTACCAAACCACCGCCGAAGCAGCACCACCTGTGCCTGCTTCAACAGAAACATCTGCGGCTACCACAAACCAGCAGCCTCAACCCCGTCCTCGACCATCAAACCTTCGCCAGAATCCAAAACAAACCAAACCATTTAAACCCACCTCCTTCCATACATCCACTCCTACACCCGACCCCTCACCTGATTCTGAACCTACCTCCTTTACCATTGCCAATAAAGCATCTCACTGGCGTAAGGCTATGGCAGATGAATACACTGCACTTATTCGAAATGGTACTTGGTCATTGGTTCCTCGTGCTCCTAATACAAATGTAGTTGATTGCAAATGGGTGTATAAGGTTAAACGGAATCAACATGGGGTTGTTACACGCCACAAGGCGCGATTGGTTGCTAAGGGTTTTAATCAACAGGCAGGCATTGACTATACTGATACATTCAGTCCAGTGGTAAAATCTACTACTATACGGGTTGTTCTTTCCTTGGCAGTCACTCGTGGTTGGCCTTTACGTCAGTTGGACGTTCAAAATGCCTTCTTGCATGGTGATTTGCAGGAGACAGTTTATATGGAACAACCACAAGGATTTGTTGATCCTACAAAACCTGATCACGTGTGCCTCCTACGCAAGTCCCTTTATGGGCTCAAACAGGCACCTCGAGCATGGTTTGAAAGACTCTCAGCTGCATTGACTACTCTCGGCTTCAGGGGTTCAAAGACGGATCCCTCTCTTTTTATATATTCCCACAATGGAACACTTTTGTATATGCTTGTCTATGTAGATGACATTATTTTGACAGGTAACAACAGCAGTGCAATTGATCATGTTGTCCGAGGTCTTAGTCAATCTTTTGCTATCCAAGACATGGGGTCCTTATCTTATTTTTTAGGGATTGAAGTCGTGCGTGTTGGGTCTGATGTCCTTCTTTCTCAGAGGAAATACATTGATGAATTACTTGCTCGTGCGAACTTATCATCTTCTAAGCCGGTTCCTTCACCATGTACCACCAGTGTTACACTTTCTCTTGGTGATAGCCCCCCGTTTACTGATCCAGTTAAGTATAGGCAGATGGTTGGAGCATTACAATATGTTACTCTATCTCGGCCGGAAATCACTTATGCTGTCAACAAAGTCTGTCAGTTCATGCACTCTCCCACTGAAAATCACTGGTCTGCTGTTAAACGAATCTTACGATACTTGCATGGACGGCTGATCATGGTCTTCTCATCTCCAGCACTTCTTCTTCTGTTCTGCATGCTTACACTGATGCTCATAACTTAACAGCGTTTTCTGATGCGGACTGGGCTGGTTGTCCAGATGACCGTCGATCCACAGGGGGATATGCAATCTATTTAGGGACGAATCTTATCTCGTGGTCAGCTAGAAAGCAAAAGACTGTCTCTCGGTCATCTACTGAAGCAGAATACAAGGCTCTGGCAAATACAGTTGCTGAATTGACTTGGCTTGAAACATTGTTGGCCGAACTACGTGTTCCTATGAAGATACCTCCAATTTTATGGTGTGATAATTTGGGCGCTACATATCTTTCTGCCAATCCAGTCTTCCATGCCAGAACCAAACATGTTGAAGTTGACTTTCATTTTGTTCGTGAGAAAGTTGCCAAAAGGAAGTTATATGTGCAGTTTATTTCCACACATGACCAGATTGCTGATGTTTTTACAAAACCTCTATCAACGGATCGTTTCCTCTTCTTGAAGTCCAAGCTCAAAGTCCGGTCCCGGCCTTAGCTTGAGGGGGAGTATTAGTCTATACATATTCCTGCTAGTAGTCTATTCATATTCCTCATTATAGCTCATTATAGCTCATTATAGCTGGTGTTAATGTAGTCTCCCTAGTCTATATATAGCTCATATGTTTTGCCTTTGTATTCACAATCATAATACAATCAATATACAATATTATACCAAGTTTATCTTCTGCGTTTTCAAAACGCAATCCAAACACTAAAAACTGATTATCCACGTTTTCAAAACGCAATAATCTAAAAATCAGATTCAAAACGCAATCCCAAACACCCTCTAATAAACAAGAGTGTGATTTTGTATCTTTTCGTTCCCCACTACGTTTTTGCAACTTTTTAGTGAAGTAAGTCTGCAGTAAGATAGTCATTGTTTAAGTGTGTAATCTGGATCCACCTGCTACCGAAAGTAAAACAGAAAAACATGCTGGAAATAAAGTGGTGAACAAACTGACCCGTATTGTCTTCTTTCTAATAATTACGTGTTTCCTACTTTTGAAGCAAGCTAACTTTCATGATTCTGGATGCTCCACTTTCACCACTAGGAACTCCCACATAGTTTACTAACTTTTTGGAGATTGTTAAATTTAATAATTTTGATCTTTTACAAGTGAAACATCCTCATCATGTTTCTTGCTTCGGTATTGCTTCTTTCTCGAAAGGCAATCCAATCTCCTTAAAGTTGACTACTAACAGGCCCCATCAAATACTGATGTTTCCATATTGTCTGACCTAATCATGTTCTGATAAGAATTATGAATGAACTTGACATGCTTGTGCTTCTTGAACATTTTGTGGGGTGGTCCGTGCTCAAAAGGTACATCAAATGATGGTCCCTTCTTTTTTTTATTTCAGGTTATGCGACAAAGATTTGCAGTTTCCGTTCATGGCTCTTCTTATATCTGGTATAATTAAGTACTAGCAACAATTTGAGTTGAATTATACAAATTACAGTACACTTTCTTAAATAAAGGCTATAAACATAAAGGAGTATCGTGTAATTAGTGACCCAGCATGATGAGATGGAAGAATCCTTTAATTGCATCATGCTTTGTTAATAAGCTAGAAGATTTGGATAAAGAACTGTTTGCATAAACCAATATTTCAGAGAACTTTACGGTCAAATAAAATGGATTTTTTGTTTTTTGTTTTTTTGTTTTTTTGTTTAGATCATTATGGGCCTTGATTCAAAATAGACAAACAAGAAAGGGATCATCCACATGCATATCTGCCTTAGTGTCATGCCTCTAAAATCTTCATCCTTCTTGAATTGCATGTACATCATAAATAAGTAGTATTAAACAATAAATAGATTCACAAATCTCTTCAGTTACTCTTATATCATTGAGAGTGTAGGGAGTGGGCGGTTGATGGCTCAATGATTGGAATCTTGGATCATAGGATAATGAACTTATTTTGGGAACTAAAAGATTTCACCTAATTAAATTTTTATTTATGGTGCCTTCATAGATTGTATTTAGGTCTCTACTTTGTGATTCTATCTATGTTTTGTTCTACATGTACTTTTTTTTATATCTATGACAATATATAACTTTTTTTTATTTTATTTTATAAAGTTATCAACCATGGCGAAGTATGTAGAATTACATGATAAGAAATCTAGGTTTGCATGTCATGTGTTCCTGACTTCCTTCTTTGCATATTTCGTTATGTGTCGGTCAACCGTGTTCATTTTCTTTACATAATTAGGTTTTGGGTAGTTGAAATTAGCATCTTTTTAGTTTTGAGACTAGTCATCTCCATAAGTTAAAATTGTTGATGTAAAAGTCACTTTGTCATTGTTAGAGATAGATGTGGAAATGTCTATTAGTTTACTTATGAACGAGTCAATTCAGTTAAAATAGAAAAACTAGTTTAGAAGGAAACATGTCAAATGGGTCAAAAGCCGCTTGTTGCTACAGATGTTGTCAGGGGCAGGTCTTGGAGTCTGATGGATCGGTTCTAGCTTTTTTTTGCCCAGATTTGAGCTGCAACACAGAGACTAGAAGGGAACCCGAGGCTGTAGAATCGGGCACTCTCTGACCATCAAGTTGGCATCATATTAATACATGGGTATATTAACTATGTTAATGTGTATATATAGAAAGCATGTAGTAGTAGTAGTAGTAGTAGTAGAGAGAGAGATGTTGGGAAGGGTCATATGAAAGAGAGAATAACCAGTCAACCGGGAGAGGCAGGGGAGGAAGAGGAACTACCTAAACAAGTAGTTGCCCCTCCTTTATGACAGTGGGAGTAACGGGCTGGAGCAGGCCCAATGGGCTGAATATACCAAAGAGGTTAAGACCAGACCCAAACGTTGAGCCCGACCTGAGACATGCGTCATCACCGCTTGTGTATTTTTAATGCCTATATATGTAAAACGGATGTAAAACATGTGGGGCAACCTTATATAGGTATACCATATGTAACACATAGTTAAAGATAACAGAAAACATATGCAAGTCACATTAGATATGTGAACTATACAATTTTTGGATAAAAAATGTTGCTTTGACTCATACTCAACTCACTCATTTTGCCGTCACAATCATATCTCATTGCTCAACTTAAACCTTCACCTTATATTCTCTTGCCTTGTTTGCTTCTAAGGAGGACATAACCTTCTTGTTCTTGCACGTGATCTTGGTCATTACTTACAACTTGGGACAACTATCGATGATGCAATTGGCGAGGCATATGACAAGTCCGCAAAGTGGCTTGGTCTTGATTTGAGGAGGAGTGGTGGGCCCGCCATAGAGGAGCTTGCTCGACAGGGTGATGCTCAATCTATAAAGTTATCTGTAAGTTGTGTTTGAGAGAAGCATGTACAGTATCTGAGTATGCACATTAATGCCTTAAGATTTATTTGCAATAATGTGTTTTCGCTTTCCTTGATTCAGGTTCCAATGAAACAACATAAAGATTGCAACTTCTCGTATGCTGGTCTAAAGACTCAAGTGAAGCTAGCAATTGAAGCCAAAAATATGTATGCAAAGTTGTTTTTATTTTCGATCAACTTCCATAAAATATGTTTCACATAATCTTTCTTGCAGTGATGCTGCGATCCCCTACTCTTCTGCAAGTAGCGAAGATCAACGCCATCGAGCTGATATTGCTGCCTCATTTCAGGTGAAAAGAAGATGCATACATCACCCTACAATTTACACTTGGCATTTTCGACCCATTTTGTATATGGATGAGTCAAATTGGGTTGTGTATAATCTTTTAACGGTACATAATTAAAAAGTTTAGCTAAAAGGGAAATGACAAACCGGATAAAAGTCACCAAAGTCTGTTTTTTATGCATACAGTCTCTTATGTCGTTTTATTCAGAGATCTAGATTATTACCGTAGTATATTGTTTTTGTAACCCTAACCAACACATTATTTAATTTTAAATTATGAAAAAAATGGACAAGGAGATCGTACCGGTTTCTACCCATTCTAAAATTGACTCATTACCCAACCCGCCCATCTTGCCACCTCTATCGTAGAGGACTAGAGGGTATCTTGCTTCATTTACAGTTTACCTTTCACGCAGAGGGTTGCAGTATTGCATCTAGAAGAGAGGTGTGAACGGGCTATTCAATGGGCATTAGAGATTGAACCATCAATTAAACATTTGGTATTGTTCTATCAATATGCTTATTTTGGTTGGATGGTAATACAATTAAACCATTTCATTAGTCCTGCTTTCTGTAGGTTGTTTCAGGGGGTGTTGCGTCGAATCAGTATGTGAGGGCCCGCCTTCATGAGGTTGTTGCTAGGAACTCCCTTCAACTCGTCTGCCCTCCTCCAAGTCTCTGCACTGACAATGGTATCCTTTTTTTTTCCCTTTATCATCTCCGACACGTCTCATGCCACAACCGCATCTTTAATTTATTTCATATCGTACCATAAACGTGATCTACAAAATGAAAAATGTTAAATTATTAAAAGGATTTGACATATAGACCTGATTTCTAATTTTGTTCCGTCTGTTAGGTGTAATGATTGCCTGGACCGGTATTGAGAATTTTCGGTTAGGAAGGTTTGATCCTCCACCGCCTGCCATTGAACCTGAGGGTTGTCAGGTTTGAATATTTCCTTTTCTCTTAAGTTATAGTGATGATTATGTGCAAATTTGTAGTCTTTATAAGCATCTATATTATATATAAAAATGTATATTGATGGTCTATAATTGTTTGTGTAATGTTTGGAATGTAGCTTGATCTGAGGCCGAGGTGGCCGTTGGGGGAGGAATACGGTAGAGGAAGAAGTATAGCTCGGTCAATGAGGACGGCTCGGATCCATCCATCTCTTACTGCACTTACCCAAGCTTCTCAGTACCAAAAATCATAGTTTTTGTCTACATGTTATTGCGCCATTTCGTTTTATTACCCTAAACTTGCCGTTTGGGTTGATAGAAATAGATTGAAGCGATCCAAACTCGAGCTTTGTAAGGATAAGCTATGACTAATTAGTGAGCCGAACTCAAGCTGTGAATATAGTTTGAAGCGATCCAAACTCGAGCTTTGTAAAGATAAGCAAATCGAGCACGAACTCAGCTTGTTTACACCTCATTTACCAACTAGATTATATTTTTCTAAATATGGTTCAAACGAATGAATAGCAAATAACTGTTGGTAAAAACAATATACCAACATTTAAAAATTAGAAGCAATATATTGTAATATGAAACCAATTTTCGGGGTCATCATTTTGCCTGTATCGAATCCAAAGCTTTGTTGGGACCGTAATGGGGATATCGATCTCCTTCCTTTCTATCTCTAGTCTTAATTTAGACATCTTTGTACTGTATCCGGGCTTCATAAGCGACTTGCTTTGGTGGTCCGGGTGCATTTTGTTGGAGTAGTATAAGTTTTGCTGGCCGTTAAAAAAAATCTGTGAGTTTAACTGTCACCATATTCATCTTTCATCACATCCGATTTTGCTTCTTGTTTCTCTGTGATTCAAATCGTCACCTTCTTTATATTTCATTCATCACATCAGACCCGGTCCTGTTGGTACGAAAACGGTCATGTCCATCGAACCGGACCTCAGGAACCACTGTTCCGGTCCGGCCGGCCCAGTCCAGGTCTAACAACATTGCATAACTAACTTTTTGCAGCCCATTTGGGCATTTCGGTAATTATTATTCAAATATTATATCACAAACTGTCAATATTTCTTTATTTGTGTTTTTTAGCCTTAGGCAACTGAATATGACCCCTATGATTACACTCGAGGTGGCAATCCTACAAGCGATGTTCTTGAAACCTATTAGGCCTTTTTTTTTTAAATACATTTGTAAAGACTTATGAAATGTGTTGTAATGCAACTATCGTTTGTTAAAATGGGATGTAAATGAAAACAAAAGAACATTAATAAACATCAAACTTTCATGAATGAACAATTTCTTTTTCATATATCCTTATTTATTAAATTAAATAAACGAACTTCTCACATGGACACTTTAATAACATTCGATTTGTTTACATGTATAGAAAGTAATATCATTCATCCATTCTTGTTATCTTTAACCAATTAATTAATAACATTTTTAAGGATGTTTGAAAAAACTATCTGGTGGCGAGAAGCTATAGTTTTTTAAATATATTTTTGGTGTTTGACAGGGTAGCGAGAACTTTTAATAAAATATATAAAATGACTAAAATGAGCATTAACTAAAAGCTTGTATGCATGTTTTTTTTTAATTTTTTTTATGATATAATGAGTATTTGCGCCACTTACTCATTAAAAGCTTGTAGTTAATTTTTTTCTCAAACGCTACTAAGCGTTTCAATATAAAGTTTTTTCTTCTAACCTAAAATCTGAATTTCTTTCAACCGAACAAGGCTTTTTATTAGGTATGAGTTTTTTCTTAAAAGGTAGAAGCACATAAAAACTCATTACCAAACATACCCTTAATCTTAATTTCCTGAGTCTTTAGGCTTAGAACTTCAACCAAAATGAAATCCAGACAAAGCTAAAAAATAAAAATAAAAAGGCTCTGTTTATTGGCACCCCCCACCTTCTATTTTCACCCCCTCAAAGCGCCTCGCTTAGGCCTAAGCGAGGCGCTTTGAACTCATTCCGAGGAAGTCAGTACGAGGGGGCAGAAAAAGCTGATTTTTAATTCGAAGCGCCTCGCTTAGGCCTAAGCGAGGCGCTTCGGATCAATTTTTTTTTTGGTCTTTTGAGTTAGTTTTTTGTTTTTTTTAATATAATTATTATAAAAAATGTTCTTTTGACAAACGTCTGGCTAACCTGAATTTCCTTTGGATCAAAATGTCAACTTTTTCCTGCCACCCTCGTATGGTTTGGCTAACCTGTCTAGTTATCAATCTCACTGTCCAACAACTGAATTTTACTTGCTTGCATGAAAAGTAATGATCAGGAACATTCCAAATAACCGTCCAATTTCAGCTTTTGTTTAACTCATGATAGATCCACCAAATCATTTCTTCAAGTTCATTTCACCAAAAAAGGCATAACTGTAATGATCAGAAATATTCCAAATAACTGTTCAATTTCAGCTTTTGTTTAACTATTGTAGCAACTTCCATAGAGAAGTTATCAATCTCACTGAGATGATATCTTCTCTTTAGGTTTTGGAATTAATGAGACAACTTTTCAGTTGTTATCCGAGAGATAGCGGTCAACGATGAAGACAACCTGAAAACAACCGGATACCATGGATCAGAGAGATTCAAGCTAATTAAACTCATATCTCAAGTCGGTGCAAGTTATGTTGTAGCTCATATGTTATTATCTCTTCTCTTATTCTCTCTTTCTCAAGCTCTCGATGGATTATTGCTCTCATATCATGGATCAGAGAGATTTAAGCTAATTAAACTCATATCTCAAGCCGGTGCAAGGTGGACTTAAGCACCTGAACGGGAAGTTGAAATTTTGAATGATGTTCGTCGACTGCACCGAACACACTTCAATTATTCACTATTTTATACATACAACACAACTTCATCGTTGACCGTACTGTTCTTCTTGATCTTGATCTTCACACTTGCTTTTGACAAACGTCTGGCTGACCTGAAGTTCCTTTGCAACCAGGTAAAAAGGAACTACGTTGCAAATATAAAAATCCATCACATCACGATTATACTCTTTATGTATGAATAGTGACCCTCTTGCAAACCTACCTCTGTTTTGAATTTGTTACTTCCATAGAGAAGTTATCAATCTCACTGTAATGATCAAGAATATTCCAAATAACTGTATAATTTAAGCTTTTGTTTAACTAATTTAGCAACAGTCCAAATAACTGTAATGATCGCTACGGTTAGTGGATACCATGGATCAGAGAGATTCAAGCTAATCAAACTCCGGGCAACCCTTGTTTGATTATACTCGTGTACAGCCTTTATCTCTTTATGTATGAATAGTGACCCTCTGACAATGATTAGAAACATTCCAAATAACTGTAATGATCGCTACTGTTGATTGGTATATAGAGAGCAAACCGACGATCATTCAAAATTTAAAGTTACCGCTAACCTCTGCGCCATCATCGTTGACAGATATCTCTCTGAGATGATAGCTTCTCTTCAGATTCTGATTGCACCGGTGGAATTGGAATTGGAATTAATGAGACAACTTTTCAGTTGTTATCCGAGAGATAGCGGTCAACGATGAAGACAACCTGAAAGTGGATACCATGGATCAGAGAGATTCAAGCTAATTAAACTCATATCTCAAGCCGGTGCAAGTTATGTTGTAGCATCTTTGATCATCTTCTTTGTAATTACTTGACAAATATCTCTCTGAGATGATAGCTTCTCTTCAGATTCGGAAAGTGGATACCATGGATCAGAGAGATTCAAGCTAATTAAACTCATAGGTAAGAACATTGTGGATGAGGTAGATCATGGAAAGTTGAACTCAAGAAAACAAAGATGAAACCGATTAATGTTCTTTATATATGAATAGTGACCCTCTAGCAACATTTTGTAATTACTTTCTATTGTTTAGAGCCGATCCGATTGTTAAAAGTATCAAGACTATGAAATTAGTAAAACAACTGAATTTTACTTGCTTGCAAGAAAAGTTATTTTTAAATGTTTGGACTTGCAATATTTGAAAATTATCATTTCTTGACATGCTTGGTAACACCTTGATCTGCAATATTTGAAAATTATCATTTCTTGACATGCTTGGTGACACCTTGATCTGTAATATTTGAAAATTATCATTTCTCGAAAAGTAATTAAAAACACTTAAAAATGAATTAAAAACAATTGTTGCGAGTTAGGTTTAGTCTGAGGACCACGTACAATGATTCATCAAAGTTGTACAAAGCTGGATGTTTTTACTGGAAAACCAAAACGAGCAATTAACGAAGCGAAACGGAGAGATATAATTTTCTTGGCTTGGAAACAACTTAAAAGAACCAAAAATGAATTAAAATTATTTTTTGGTGATTAACAGATAATTTTAAAGAATTAAAAGAAATTCAAATTTTTTTAAAAAAAGGCCAAAGCACCTCGCTTTGGTCAAAGCGAGGCGCCTGTGGTCTAATCAAACCACTAAAGCACCTCGCTTTGGTCAAAGCGAGGCACTAAAGCGCCTCGCTTTGACCAAAGCGAGGTGCTTTGGCCTTTTTTTAAAAAAATTTGAATTTCTTTTAATTCTTTAAAATTATCTGTTAATCACCAAAAAATAATTTTAATTCATTTTTGGTTCTTTTAAGTTGTTTCCAAGCCAAGAAAATTATATCTCTCCGTTTCGCTTCGTTAATTGCTCGTTTTGGTTTTCCAGTAAAAACATCCAGCTTTGTACAACTTTGTTGAATCATTGTACGTGGTCCTCCGACTAAACCTAACTCGCAACAATTGTTTTTAATTCATTTTTAAGTGTTTTTAATTACTTTTTGAGAAATGATAATTTTCAAATATTACAGATCAAGGTGTCACCAAGCATGTCAAGAAATGATAATTTTCAAATATTGCAGATCAAGCATTTAAAAATATATTAACAAACATTTAAAAATAACTTTTCATGCAAAGCAGGTAAAATTTAGTTGTTTTACTAATTTCATAGTCTTGATACTTTTAACAATCGGATTGTTTTTCGAGAGAAAGGAACTAAGTTGCAAATACGATAATAATCAAACTCATATCTCAAGCCGGTGTAATTACTTTCAAGTTTTTTAGAATCATTGAAGACAACTTTTCAGTTGTTATCCGAGAGATAGCGGTCAACGATGAAGACAACCTGATAGTGGATACCATGGATCAGAGAGATTGATTTCAAGCTAATCATCGACTACAGCAAACCGACGATCTTCCTCCACGACACTCCTAATGGGCCTCTCTTTATTTCACGGTACGATTTGTGTTTTGTTGCTTTATAAATAATAAGTTTTGTGTTTATCAAACCCTAACGTCTGAGCAATGATTTATTAAATCGTTTTACTAATTTCTGATTCTTGATACTTTCATAAATCGTTTTACTAATTTCCGATTCTTGATAATAATAAATTATTATAATAATAAAACAAAGGAACTAAATTACAAATATAATAATAATAATAATAATAATAATAATAATGTAATATAGTCATTGTTAATGCTCAAAAAAGTCAACCTTTGTTGACTCATAGGAGTCTTGAAGACGAAATGAATTTTACAAGATACTTGAAACAAGGTATGGATATGGAGAATAAATATTTGACTATACGTGGTTGATGATGTCAAGTTTAAGTCGTTGATTCATTTGGAAATCGAAAACGCCTATCGTCACTCTGTATAGAGAAGAAAATCAACAACCGAATATTTAGTTCTCTCCGAACTTCAGCTTCCAAAATACGACGTCGTTGTAGCTCATATGTTATTATCTCTTCTCTTATTCTCTGTTTCTCTAGTTCTCGATGGATTATTGCTCTCATATCGACTCTCACAATTATTCACAATTTTATACATACAACACACCTTCATCGTTGAATTTGTTGCTTCCATAGAGAAGTTATCAATCTCACTGTAATGATCAGGAACATTCCAAATAACTGTATAATTTCGTACAAGATTCCTATGCAAGCAAGTCAAATTCAGTAGTTAGACCAACTTGAGATATGAGTTTGATTAGCTTGAATCTCTTTGATCCATGGTATCCAGTCTTCTTGATCTTGATCTTCACACTTGCTTTTGACAAAAGGTCTGGCTGACCTGAAGTTCCTTTGCAACCAGGTAAAAGGGAACTAAGTTGCAGATATAAAAATCCATCACATCACGATTATACTCTTTATGTATGAATAGTGACCCTCTAAGTATGCGATGCATAGAAAAACTTACGAGGTTAAACTTGGAGTTTGGTGAAAAAAAACTTGAAGAAATGATTTGGTGGATTAGCCATGGGTGTGGTATGCTCAAAGATTTAATTTAAAAATATTTTGTAAGGATTTATTTATAGATTAATGAAACAACTTTTCAGTTGTTATCCGAGAGATAGCGGTCAACGATGAAGACAACCTGAAAGTGGATACCATGGATCAGAGAGATTCAAGCTAATTAAACTCATATCTCAAGCCGGTGCAAGTTATGTTGTAGCATCTTTGATCATCTTCTTGTAATTACTTGACAGATATCTCTCTGAGATGATAGCTTCTCTTCAGATTCTGAAAGTGGATACCATGGATCAGAGAGATTCAAGCTAATTAAACTCATAGGTAAGAACATTGTGGATGAGGATTGTTTATCTTCCCATTGATTTCAAGTATGTTGCCACACAAGACGAATGCTGCAACATGAGTTCGACCAAGATGACACACGAAGCTTTAGACTCGAACCGGATCCAAGTATTACTGTAATGATCAGGAACATTCCAAATAACTGTTCAATTTCAGCTTTTGTTTAACTATTTTAGCAACTTCCATAGAGAAGTTATCAATCTCACATCTCACTGTCCATGTTTACCTTCAACGTCCAACGGTAATGAGTAATCTAGTAACCTCTACAATGATGTGATTTGTTTTAGATAAGGAGGTATATGTACAATGAACTTTTTACGCTAAATAAAACCGATTAATGTTCTTTATATATAAATAAAACCATTGTACATACCCTCTGGCAATCATCGTTGGTATTAATGGCAAGATATGTGGCTTTAGTCCTTTACGCAGGTTTGCCAGAGGGTCACTATTCATACACACAACTTTTTGCTCTAGTGGTGTGCTCTACCTTTTTGACAAACACCTGGCTAACCTGTCCAGTTATCAATCTCACTGGCAATCATCCGCTGCATGCTTTTCGCAGCCTTCACTGAAAAGAACCCTAGTAGTGGTTTTCATCTCTTTACCTGTAAACTCATATCTCAAGTCGGTGCAAGTTATGTTGTAGCTCATATGTTATTATCTCTTCTCTTATTCTCTCTTTCTCAAGTTCTTGATGGATTATTGCTCTCATATCATGGATCAGAGAGATTTAAGCTAATTAAACTCATATCTCAAGAATAATTTTAATTCATTTTTGACCAAAGCGAGGTGCTTTGGCCTTTTTTTAAAAAAATTTGAATTTAATTAGCTTAAATCTCTCTGATCCATGATATGAGAGCAATAATCCATCGAGAACTTGAGAAAGAGAGAATAAGAGAAGAGATAATAACATATGAGCTACAACATAACTTGCACCGGCTTGAGATATGAGTTTAATTAGCTTAAATCTCTCTGATCCATTGTATCCACTTTCAACTAAATCTTTCTATGATATACTCTATATCAACCAAAATTGAGTATCATCAATCTGGTATTAGTGGTTGGAAACTGTGATGAAAAAGCTGGTGTGTGTTGAACAAGAAGATGATCAAGGATGCTACAACATAACTTGCACCGGCTTGAGATATGAGTTTAATTAGCTTGAATCTCTCTGATCCATGGTATCCACTTTCAGGTTGTCTTCATCGTTGACCGCTATCTCTCGGATAACAACTGAAAAGTAATTACAAGAAGCTGATCAAGGATGCTACAACATAACTTGCACCGGCTTGAGATATGAGTTTAATTAGCTTAAATTTCTCTGATCCATGATATGAGAGCAATAATCCATCGAGAACTAGAGAAACAGAGAATAAGAGAAGAGATAATAACATATGAGCTACAACGACGTCGTGTTTTGGAAGCTACAACATAACTTGCACCAGCTACTTTTCAGTTGTTATCAGACGAGGACTTGCCTGTGTTGCCGCATTTAATGAAATTTAACTCGCATACCGCATTCATTGACTTTACGTGGTTGATGATGTCAAGTTTAAGTCATTGACAATGTTGAGGGTTATTACTTTGTTTTTTAATTTTTTTTAACTTTTTATAATTATTAAATTAAAAAAAAAAACAACTCAAAACATCAAAACAACTACCAAAATAAATTACCCCCTCGAAGCGCCTCGCTTAGGCCTAAGCAAGGCGCTTCGAATTTAAAAAAAATAGCTTTTTCTGCCCCCTCGTACTGACCTCCTCGAATTCAGCTCCAAAGCGCCTCGCTTAGGCCTAAGCGAGGCGCTTTGAGAGGGTTAAAATAGAAGGTGGGGGGTTTAAATATAACCACCCAAATAAAAATGCATAACGTACGTCATTTGTATATTATAGACAAATTTTGGAAAAAGAAATATAAAGATCGAAAATGGTTTATGGTAATAATTAATAAACTTATATTTGTATTCAAAATATTAAAATTCATATCTATACTATATTATAATGCATGAGTGAGGGGTAGTTTAAGATACCCAAAAGTTAAAAACTTAATTTTCATTAATAACCCTAAAATAAGGGTAAAATAGTCATTCATACATTATTTACATTTTAATACTCCATCTTAGTTACACTTTAAACCCTTAAACTTTACTTAACTTTTGTTTATTTAAATTATAGTTAAACATCTTTTTTCATATTTTAAGCAAATTAACCACCCTCCATGATTTTAAATAGCCATGTTTTTTTAATACGTTTATACTTTTATAAAAAAAATTACATCATAATAATGAGCATTTTATTATCTTTAATTTGAATATAGTATTACTATTTTTTATTTAAAAAGTCTTTATGTGCTCTATGATTAACGATATATAAGAGTGAACAATAACTAAACCGTTCACCGAAGCCAAACCAAAAATCTGACAAAACTAAACCAAAATCTATTGAAAACTGAAAACATCTGATTTAACTTAAAATTTGTTATCGTTTTCTTTTTGTACCCTTAGTTAACCCAAATTAGTTATACTGAAACAGACCCATTAATATATTCATAACATTATGTCCGCACAATGTGGTAGGAAACACAGACACTTCTAATGGTTCATGGTTGGGTTAGGTTCAGTCCGGTTATAAGCCTCAACCGAAACAAAAATCGACATTATCGGCTTATCAATTTTGTTAACCAACCGGTTAATTAGTTCAGTCTATTTGGTTAGATTGTCGTTTTTAGTTCGGTTTAGTTAATTTTGGTTAATAACCAAAACAAAACTTTGGTTAAAATTTTGCTTAGAAGCACATGAAATGAAGGTATCAATACATGTAATGGATGTATAAAGGATATACATGTATGAATGGTTCAATTTTGGTTTGTTAATTTTGGTTAACTTAGGGTACAAAAAACCGATATTAGGTTAACTCGGTTTTTGGTTAATTTTATGTTCGGTTTTGTATGTTTTTGTTCGATTTCGGTTGAGTTTCAATTATTGTTCACCTCTGTTAATCACGTAAAAAATCAAATTTTTAATTAAAAGTATATAGGAAATTATACTCTAATATGGTTTGAAGCTGAGTAGATAGGTTTATGAATTGTAGTGTCGGTATAAATATAGGGGGTTTTGAAATTTTTAGCTTTTATACCTAAGTCTGTAAACGAACCGAATGTTCATTTAATTTTAACTGAACACGACCATATAATCAAACACGTTTTTGTGTTCATGTTCGTTCATTAAAAAATTTGTCATGTTCTTGTTCGTTTATGTTCGTTCGTTTAAAACTAAATGAACAGTTCACCAACGAACATAAACGAACGTTCACGAACATAATAAATGTGAACGATTTCGTATTACTGAAAAACCCAATTACTAATTGGTTATATATTTATACAAGTAGCTAAAGCACAATTTATGTTTGTATTTATGTAAATATAACTACGTATGTAATTAATAAACTTAAAAAAGCACAAATAAACGAACATAAATGAACAAACTCAATGTTTGTTCATGTTCACTTATTTAACTAAACGAACAATTTTTTTGTTTGTGATTGTTCGTTTATTAAATAAACGACATAAACGAACTTTCTGCCGAACAAGTTCACGAACAACTCATGAACATTCGGTTCGTTTACAAGGCTATTTTTTACCTCTATTTCATGTATTTATACCTCCATTTCATGTACTTCTAGGCAAAAAAATTTTAACCAAAGTTTGTTTTTGTTACTCACCAAAATTAACTAAACCGGACTAAAACCGATAATCTAACTTAACAGAACCATACACACCCTTAGAAGTGTGTGTGTTTCCCGCTGCATCGCGCGGGCACTCTACTAGTCATATATTAAGTGAGAAAGCTAGAGAGGCAGCTTTCTTTTTTCTTGGTGGGCTTTTTTACCACCTTAAGCTTTCCTTATGCATGCAGGCCCTCTGACCCATCCCATCTAAAACAATCACAAGCAACTTTCAGTTTTTTGTGAGCTTCAGGAGCAGGTGCCTTTTCTATGTATTTTATTGAACTTTGTTTCGTAAAAAGTAACTCTGCAAAGGTGTCTTTCTTTGAGGGCCAAACCTGTCAAAGTTCAATAATTTGAGGGCTGAAACAAGTTTTCAACAGCTTATATAATGAGCAGGTAACTTTGCTAATCTTACCTATCACTTCCATTCCACTACTTTTTAGAGCACTAACGATAATGAAGTGTAGGTTTAAAATGGTTTATAGTTGTAGGAACAAAATAGGTTTGGTTTAAAAGGGTTATGGTTTGGAATGACGTGACGGTTTGGAATTCCAAACCACCCGCACCGGTGGGAAGCTCTTATCTCGCATGTTCCGAGATGCGTTTCTTTATGTCGGGAAAGGGAAAAGAAGAGTCGTCAAGAAAAGAACAAGACGAAAGATGTCCCTATTGTATTGTCAGTTTCTTTCGTCTTGTTTCTTTCTTATTGTGTTAAAATATATACTTTGCAATAATAATTCAAGTATTATCATAAGGTCATGGTAACTTTGTAATGTGTTATAAATATTAATATGTGGGCTAATATTTTGGTGGAGTTTGTTTTATCTTATTTTCAGGATTGTGAGATAATGGTCCAGCCCAAGTTAGCCCATGTTCGTTGGCCCAGTTCGTTGGTTGTTAGTCCAGACGTATAAGTCTGGTTGTTTTGTCTGGCCCATATAGTCCAGCTATATAAATGATGTGGTAGCTGGGATATTTCTTAGGGTTTCATTTTGTTTCGTTCATCTGTATTCGTTCCTCTGTATTTGTGCCCTTCTTCTCACTTGGAGATTAGGGTTTCTTGTCTAGTCTTGTGATCGTTTGTGTACGATCTGTTTCTTCCTTGTTTTGTAAGTATTTGTACTATCAAAACACTGAGTGAATCATCTGATCTAAACAATCAGCTGATTCATATTATCAGTTCTTTTAGAGTCTCATCTATTGTTGAGACTCAGGGTATTTGGGGGGTGTTTTCTGGTTTGGTTAAATAAGAGTTTTGACACCTATTTTCAGTCGCTATATCTTCTTGTTTGTGAGTGTTTGTTGTTTATATAGCATAGATCCATATTTCTTTACATGGTATCAGAGCCTTAGGCTCTTGATCTTGTTGTCTTGTTCTCGATCTTGTTGTCTTGTGTCTTCCGCTGGTTTTTTGTCTTCTTGTGTTGGGAGATCTGATCTAAAATAATAGTTCTGATCTCTGGTGTTCTTATATAACAGATCTGATCTCATTCATAGATCTGGTCTGTTATTCGTTTGTCTTCTTGGGTATTTGATTCATGAGGTGATTTAGGTCAACTATTGTTGGCTTTTGGGACTGCTGTTGCTGTTTGGATTGGAGTTAATAGCTACAATTGCACCCATAACTCAACACCCTAGGTGAAGGTGTTGGTTGTGGGTTTGGCGAAACCCTAACTTGGGTTCCCCTCACTATGAGATCGTTCATCTCTTTCTTTTAGTCTTAGTTGTGTCTAGAGGCATTTGACCGGGTTAGGTGGACCGGTATTGAGCCGACTATCTGGTGTCTTGCTTGGTTTATTGTTTGTCTGGTTATATTCTTGGTCTATACATATTAGATATATATCTATATAGTTACAAAAAAGCTCATGTGTAAGGATCTGTGTGGGCACCCTTGAGTGATGAACCCATGATCTGAACACCTACACAACTTCGCTTTCTAGGTCTTGTGTATTACTCTGTCTGATTGATTGTTGAGTTAGTGTTTTGCTAACTTTGTCTTGTCTATTACTTGGATTCTTGCTTGGTCTTTGTGTGTTGTGTGGTCTGTTAACATGAGTGGATCTGACATCCCGGCTACTGGTGGGGGTAATGGAGATGACTCTAATTCAGGAGCTCTTCAGTTAGGAACCCTCATCAGTAAACTGGATATGAGTGATCCATTGTTTCTTCATCCTAGTGACACTAGTAGTCTTACTATAACTGGTATAAAACTTAAAGGAACTGAAAATTATTCTATCTGGGCTAGTTCTATGAAGTTAGCTTTACAAACTAAAAATAATTTTGGGTTTGTTGATGGCACATGTATTAAAAATGATACTGATGATGTCTTAGGTAGACAATGGGATAGATGTAATTCTGTTGTTCTGTCCTGGTTGTTAAACTCTGTGAGTGAGGAGTTGTTCTTAGGACAGGTCTTTTCCAAACTTGCTTCTGAAGTTTGGGAGGACTTGAGAGAGACTTATGACAAAGTTGATGGGTCTGTTGTGTTTAATCTGTATCAGAAAATTAATTCAGTTAGGCAAAATGGTAGTTCTGTGGCTGAATACTATCATAGGTTAAACACTATGTGGAAACAATTTGATGCTATTGTTCAATTACTTTCTTGTGTGTGTAAAGCCTCAAAGGACTTCAATGACTTTAACTCTTTGATAAAGTTAATGCAATTCCTTATGGGGCTTGATGATGTGTACCAACCAGTAAGAACTAATCTATTAACTAGAGAACCTTTACCTACACTTAAAAATGCTTTTGGTATTGTGTCTAGGGAAGAGTCACATAGAGGTTCTAGTAGTTCTGTCAAAGGACAAAATGTTGCTTTTGTTTCAAAAACTAGTCAGTCTTTTGATAATAAAAAGAATTTAAACAGAGGTCCTAATCCAAACTTAAAGTGTACTCATTGTAATATGATAGGACATACTGTTGATAGATGTTATGAGCTGGTTGGTTACCCACCTGGTGTTAAGAAAAGGAATGTTGGTTCAGGGTCTGGTAAGGGTGGGACACCTAAGTTTAGTGGTAATAATAATAAATCAAATGCATCTGCTACTGTTGGTTTGCCTTTTACTTCTGAGCAGATTTTAAAGCTTATGAGTCTTATTAGTGAAAAGTCTACTAGTAACCCTCAGTCTTCTAACACTAGAGGTAATGTATTTCATGGTTTTTCTAGTCTATCCTGTCTTCAAAATTTGAAAAATGTGCTAGAAAAATTTTCAAGTTGTTCCAGTTTTGTTAAACAAGTAATCAGTTATAGTTGGATAACTGATTTTGGTGCAAACCAACATATGTCTAATAGTGATCAAAACATGATAAATGTTATAAATGTCTCTGACTATGATGTTAAGGTTAAACATCCTAATGGAACTAGTGCTAAAGTATCTAAAATTGGGGATGTCATTCTTGCTAATAATGTGGTTTTAAAAGATGTCTTATATGTTCCTGATTACTGTGTTAATCTGTTGTCTGTCATAAGTTAGCTAGGGACAATAAGTTGACTGTTCTGTTTGATGAGTCTAAGTGTTTTGTCCAGGATTCCAAGTCCAAGAGAATCCTGGTGACTGGTAAACAGAGTGATGGTTTATACTTTATTGGTGAAAAAGTGAGTATTAACCATGTCTGTTTAAATAGTGTTAGTGAATCTAGTCTTTGGCATAGTAGGTTAGGACATCCATCTGATAAGGTTCTAGCTGTATTAAAAGATGATCTTAAAATTGATATGTCTAACTCTCAACCATGTGAAGTCTGTCACAAGTCTAAGCAAACTAGAGAACCTTTTCCATTAAGTGACCATAAAACTAAAGAAGTAGGTGATGTAATTCATCTGGATGTTTGGGGACCTTATAGGGTTCCCAGCAGAGATGGTTACAAGTATTTCTTAACTGTAGTATATGATTTTTCAAGAACTGTTTGGTGTTATTTGATGAAAGGAAAAGAAGAAGTGTTTGAAAATTTGATAAGTTTTTATGAGTTAATTAAAACTCAGTTTAAAAAACAAATTAAAGTATTTAGGAGTGACAATGGTAGTGAGTTTGTTAATAATCAAATGGGTCAATTTTGTTTATCCAAAGGAATTATACACCAAACATCTTGTGTGTATACTCCTCAACAGAATGGCTTGGTTGAGAGAAAGCATAGACATTTTTTGAATATAACTAGAGCTCTACTTTTTCAAAGTGGTTTACCTTTAAGGTTTTGGTCTGAATGTGTTCTAACTGCTACTTACTTGATAAACAGGATTCCTTCTTCAGTCTTAAATGGTAAGAGTCCCTATGAGGTTGTGTTTGGGTTCCCCCCCCCCCCCCACTCTTAGTCATCTTAGGAGTTTTGGTTGTTTAGGGTTTGTAACTGTTTTAAATGAACCTGATAAAATGTTATCTAGGGCTGAAAAATGTGTATTGATTGGATACTCAAATTTTAAAAAGGGTTACAAATTGTGGAATTTGGAACAAAAACAAATTGAGTATTCAAGGGATGTGAGGTTTTATGAGAACATTTTTCCTTTTAAAAATGGTAATAATGAAACTGTTTTATCTAAAAATAATGAGTTAAATCATATTAATTTTGTTGTTTTTTATGAATCTGAAAACAACCAAACATCTAAAGTGGCTGAGAGGCATGAACCTCCCAATGATGAAGGGGGAATCATGCATTCTCAAGTCAGTTCCACTAGTCAGCAACCAGGAGTGTCTCCTGAAGCTGCTGGTAGTTCATGTTTTATTTAATCATTGTTTACATAAACCACTAAAAATTATAAAGAAAATCAAATAAAAAACCACAGAGCAGTGAAGAGAGAAACTGTTTATACATCTTGATTCAACACACACGTCTCTCTTAGGGTGGATGGGGTGGTTAGTGATACCATCACCCTATCACACTATCACACCCAATAATACTATTCCACCTCATTCCATCACATTTCAGCGGTTTTCACATTCCATCACATTTCATCACTAAACTTTAAAAAAAAATAAACAAAAAACATTACATTTAAAAAAAACATTAAATTAAATAAAATAAAAAACATTACATTAAATTAAAAAAATAACACACTACTAGAAATAAAATAAAAACTACTAAAAAATAACACACTACTACAAATAAAATAAAAACTATTACATAAAACATTCAGTAAAAACCTAATGAAATTTTGGGCGTAACATTCGCCACTATGTTGAAAATCAACCACGACCTCAGCCGCATAGTCGATTTGAGCAAAGCCAACTTTTAAGTCGATAGCAGTTATATCATTTTTATTTATCTTCAAAATAGATTTTCATTGCTTACCTATTGATTGTTTTATTCGATACCCAGGTGATCGATTGTATATCCATAATAAAGATTGAATATGTATGTCATTCTTTCACATAAGCTCACTTTACACATCAAAATCGTCTATCATCATCAACATGACATATCATTTTATACTAATTTGGTTATTTTTTACCATGTTCACATCACACATTTAGAATGTCTTAATGAAGTGACAAAGTTGTCCAGATATTTCACTTGAGAAAGCTGTGCACATGTAGAATTAAAAGTATGTTTTTATGAGTTATCAAGTGTTAATCTTTTTTTTTTAGGAATCATACTTCTTCATAAATTGAGAATAGAATTTTACATAATGACTGGTAGACGGGCAACAAGCTGCGCCGCCACCCCTTTTTGAATAGCAAAACTAAACCTACTTAAAAGACAAATCTTTTAAAAAAAATAATTTTGAAAAATAACCTATTAGTTTTACAATACAAACGTTTTATCACTTTATATTTAGATTTGTCTATCTCAAAAAAAAATTTTAGAAGATAAACTAGTAATAATATATTCATGACAAAATAATATTATTGTGTGGGTTGGTAAGATGTTGGGGGTAGTTGGTGAAGGAAATGACACTCTAAAAGCCGCCACCAAACTCCCCACCCTTTCAAAATCTTGCTTCTCCACGCAATAAATTCTTCATCTTTTTCTCTGCAAATCACAAACAAACACAATGGCGATTCACATTAACAACATATCCAACTTCACAACCAATCTCACCAATACCCACAACCC
This sequence comes from Ambrosia x helenae, assembly GCA_030844895.1. Classification (NCBI taxonomy): domain Eukaryota; kingdom Viridiplantae; phylum Streptophyta; class Magnoliopsida; order Asterales; family Asteraceae; genus Ambrosia; species Ambrosia x helenae. Next base: position 157,847 of record JAUTDX010007528.1, read on the forward strand.
CAAATCATTACCATCATCTTTTTTATCTTTTGGATCCAAATTCAACAACCCAATGAATCTTGCATCTCTTTCTTGCAACCAAACCATTAACAAAAGATCACTTGCTGTTGCAGCTTCTGTTGCTACCACAGAGAAGTCCTCTGTTGAAGAGATTGTGTTGGAGCCCATTAAAGAGATTTCTGGAACTGTTAACTTGCCTGGATCCAAGTCTTTGTCTAATCGGATCCTTCTTTTAGCTGCTCTTGCTGAGGTATGGTTATTGTTTTATTTGATTTGTTCATAATTGTGTTTTATGGTTATGTTTCTGAAAAGGGTCATGTTCAAGATTTAATTTTGATAAGTTTTTGAGTGAATTTTGTGTAATTGAAATTATTGTTTTGAATTTGTGTGATATTTGTGTAATTGTGTTAACTTGGAAGATAAAGATGGAACCTTTATTAATTGTTATGTGAAAGAAAGATAAGAAGATGCATTTGGTGTATAAATTTTAGTTTGATCATAAAGTTTGGATCTTTTTGGATCATTTGGTAATTGGTATTGATTTACTTGTTGATATAACAAAGAAGTTTTGTGGTTAATAAAGGGGTTGTTGAGTGTTGACTTTTAGGCTATTGACCTTTTCAGTCAGACAAACCATAGATCTTGTGAAAATATGTAAAACAAAAGTATATTATGTCATGATCAAGAATTTAGGACAAGAAGTGCTTTAGTCAATGTTTTTTTTTTTTTTGTTGCAATTTCTTAAGATTGATGTTGGTCCAAAATCGATTCTCGTTCCTTGGTTAGATGATGACAGAACAAAAAAGAGTTCATCACACTAAAATATATCCAAAGTTTACATATTTACGGGGTGATATATTATCATCAGAGAGTGTTGGTTAATTGGCATCTGTACTGGTTTTGCATTTTACATAGCACTAACATATGAGGAAAAAATTGCTATACATCACCTATTTGGTACAAACTTAGTTGTTCATGGTTGTTTCGACCATGGTTGTTAAAAGTCATCGCCTCTTGCGCCTAGGCCCATTTTTTAGGCGAGGCGATGCATTTGCCTTTTAGTCGAGGAAATGGCACTTTAATTCTCCAGATGATGGTTTAGGCGTAGAGTTCAGCTAGATGCCTAGATTCCCAAATTCTGAAGAGTTTCCAGCCAAATTCGTTAAATTATGACTAGATTCCAGCCAGATTTCTACTTTTATCTAAGGAAAACTACTTTTATACACTAATACATCAATATTTTAAACTTTTGATACTAACTAGATTAAAAATAGTATTATTTTAATATATTTTTACTTTATTTTCTTTGTTCACTTTTTTTATCTCAAGCCCTCGCTTTTTTTGCGCCTCGCACCTAGGCCCCAGGCGAGGCCTATGCGCCTCGAGTGCACCTAGCGCCTTTGATAACTATGGTTTTGACTTTCATCTATGGAAATCATGAAAGCTTAAATCGATTTAAACCATTAACGGTTCGCCTCCATATTGCATGTCTGCTTATGTATTAACTGAATGCATGTATTTTCATGATATGAATCTTGTATTTGATCATTGATTTCAAGTAGTGTTTTTGTAATGAGCATATAGAGCTCGACCATTTGTTATAGTGTGAATTTGTCAAACTATAAATTCATCTGCACCGCTTCAGCAAACTATTTCGTTGACAATTTTTAGCCTTAATTTTTATATATAATCAATCTAAGTGAATTGATATTTGCAGGGGACTACTGTTGTAGACAACTTATTGAATAGTGACGATGTTCATTATATGCTTGGAGCTTTGAGAGCCCTAGGGTTAAACGTTGAAGAAAATGGTGAGATCAAAAGAGCAACTGTGGAAGGGTGCGGTGGTGTGTTTCCGGTGGGTAAAGAAGCTAAGGATGAAATCCAGCTTTTTCTCGGAAATGCAGGAACTGCTATGCGTTCGTTGACTGCTGCAGTTACTGCTGCTGGTGGAAACTCAAGGTATTTTTAAATAGGACACTATTAATAAGGGTCTGCATGCGTCGGGTCGGGTTGTTTTATTAAATAAAATGATAAAAACTATACCGTTAAAAATAATACCCTGATAAGCGATATCAAAGATTATAAACATTTAAGAACACCTTACCTGATTCTTTTTCCCGTTTTCTTTTTAGCTAAGTTGTAAATTTTTGGCGGTTTCACTCATTGGAGATTTCTATATTTGACCTCAGATTTCATCTTTTTATAATATCTTAAAAAAATTTAATATGGTTTTTCAGCTACATACTAGATGGTGTTCCCCGAATGAGAGAGAGACCAATTGGCGATTTAGTCACTGGTCTTAAACAACTTGGTGCAGATGTTGATTGCTTCCTTGGTACAAATTGCCCACCCGTTCGTGTAGCTGCCAATGGAGGCCTTCCTGGTGGAAAGGTAACCAACATTTGATTGTTAATTACAGTGGCGAAGTTTGACCCGAAACTTCAGGGGGGTCGGAAATCACTAGTTTCGGGGGGTCGAAATCGTATATACCAAAAAAATTCTATACGAATACTATATAATCAGAACTTCCGAGCTAAAATTCGGGGGGGGGGGGGGGGGTCTCTGCCCCTTAAGAGCTGCGCCAATGGTTAATTACCCAAAAAAAAATTGACATGAAGATACATTTTTCCATAAATATCTAAGTAATGATGATACTTTTGTTTCATCTTTATGTAACCTTTTCTGGTCTTAATATGCAGGTCAAACTGTCGGGATCTATTAGTAGTCAATACTTGACGGCTCTGCTTATGGCAGCTCCGCTTGCACTGGGAGATGTAGAGATAGAAATTATAGATAAATTAATATCTGTACCTTATGTAGAGATGACACTGAAATTGATGGAACGGTTTGGTGTTTCCGTAGAACATAGCGATAGTTGGGACAAGTTTTATGTCCGAGGTGGTCAAAAGTACAAGTAAGTCTGTTTTTTCATGAAATTCATTTCTTTTTTGTGAAGATTGGTCGACGGGTTTATATGGTAATTATCTGTTTCCAGGTCACCTGGAAATGCTTACGTAGAAGGTGATGCTTCAAGCGCAAGTTACTTCTTAGCTGGTGCTGCCATTACCGGCGGCACCGTTACGGTGGAAGGTTGTGGGACAAGCAGTTTACAGGTGTGATCAGTAATCATATCATCAGCTTCATAAAGCACATCCAAACATCCGAAACTATCTCTACATACATTTATGCATACGTCATATGATCTTACCCTTTCCTTTTGTTGTTTCTTTAAACTAGGGGGATGTAAAGTTCGCTGAGGTCCTTGGACAAATGGGTGCAGAAGTAACCTGGACAGAGAACTCAGTGACAGTGAAGGGCCCGCCAAGAAACGCTTCCGGAAGGGGACACTTGCGTCCAGTCGATGTTAACATGAACAAAATGCCAGATGTTGCCATGACTCTTGCAGTCGTTGCCCTTTATGCCGATGGTCCCACAGCCATTAGAGACGGTATGATTGAGCATTTTATATCTTTTGTTTAATATTTTTTTTCTCCCAGAAATCACAATTAGAATTTACCGTACATTCTCAAAATAAATAAAAAAAATAGTTGTTTTAGATTTTATATAAGATAAGACAGGTGCGCAGCGATGATCACATAAACCGACATGTATCTATATATTGAACTGTAGATGCGAAGACCTCACTCGGCTTTGGTAAATAATAGTTCATAATGACATCATTTTCTCCCGATATTTTGGCAGTGGCTAGCTGGAGAGTAAAAGAAACCGAAAGGATGATTGCCATTTGCACAGAATTAAGAAAGGTACGAGTCATTATAACCATATTACTCTTAAACAGCCTCCAACCGTTATTTTTTAATACTAAAAGACTCTTTTGCATTTGGAACCTTTTTAGTTGGGAGCAACAGTCGAAGAAGGACCCGATTATTGTGTGATCACTCCACCAGAGAAGTTGAACGTGACAGCCATCGACACGTATGATGATCACAGAATGGCCATGGCATTCTCCCTTGCTGCATGCGCAGACGTTCCTGTCACTATCAAGGACCCCGGCTGCACGCGTAAGACTTTCCCAGACTACTTTGAAGTTCTTGAAAGATTCACAAAGCATTAAACAGAATCTTTATGGCTGAAATGCTCCCTTCACCTGTTGTCTTTCACATATAATTGGTCCTTTTTTTTATGTTAAGGTTGTAGCTTTCTCTGAGATGGATCTGAGTGTAATTTTAAACCTTTTGCAAAAATATGTTAGCAATGTATGATTTTTGATGCATATTAAATGTGCTATTATAATAAAAGTGTTTTTTACTCTTGAAGACATAAAGGTGTAACCTTGATGCTCAAATTATGTGACATAATGTTAGGCTTTTGAATCCCTCTTGCAAAAGTCCTATGTTTGACTTCGGCTCTTACCGGTATTATGTTCCCGGTAGGTAGCTGAAGATCCAAAAAGTGGACGAACTTGAAATAGAGCTTATGACAGGACCGTGAGAACTGGATCTTGTATACTCCGAACCTAAGCTTAAACCTGCACAGGGTAAAAGACCGTTATGCTCGTTACAGAGGAGGAGGATGACCTCTCTGTAACCACCATCCGGCGTGAGGATAAGTATTTGTTTAGTGAGAGAAAGTAGAGAGAGAAAGTAAGATTCGGAGTGTATGCATTCGTGTGTCAATTGTACTTTGGTGGGGGTATTTATAGTGGTCAGCAAAGTTGTACTTTGCTTCGGACCCCCCTTGTACTATCATTCGGAAGCTCTTTGACTTCCGATGATATGTTGTACTTTCCTTCGGTGGGAGATGACCTGACACGTCCTAGGTCCCCTAGCTCGTGTTTGGTTGGTGAGTCGCGGTATAATTGCTTATACCTCTTCAGTAGCACTCAACATGGCATTGGTGAGGTCCTGTGAGTTTTCCGGTAACATGTTCTCATCGTTTAGATAAAAAAAATGCACATGGAGGCTTCAAATTATTGATCTTTTTGTGCTGAATAAATTATATGTTGCTAACAGAAGTGGCAATGAGATGTAAATCTTGAAAGATTAGAATGGCATAAAAGTGGGCTTCAACTCATGTGTTTCTCTTGAACCATTTTTTATGCTGCTTACACTATAAGATTAGTGGGGTCTAAAAGTCACCTTTACAGAATTAGAGGTCTAAATGAAGTCATAGATTTTTTTTTTTTTTAAATTTTAAAAAAAAATTTCCGTATTATGATGTAATTTCCGTATTTTGTTTTAATAAATGAAGTTTGATTATTATTAAAAAAAAAAAAAAAAAAAAAAATTAAAAATTTTGAAGGGTAAAATGTTAATATGAGATGATTACTTTTCATGAATGTTCATTTCCTTGTATTGTTTTTTTACAAATTATTATAATTATGATGAAATGTTAAAAGATCTTACAATTAAGCTCATGTTTAGTAAAAGTCTTAATGTTATAGGAGCCCTAACAATATTATGACCCAAGTAAAAAAAAAAGAACATTTTTTAATTCACGGTTCATAAATTAAAGACTTCTGGTGTGATTTTAAATCGAAAAACTTATAAGATAGTGCATTTTTGGATAGTTTGTAACAACTTTTATAATTTTAAATTATTTATGATTTTTTTTCATTTTTAAATGGACCTTTTTTTTGGAGAGCAGTTTTCAGCGGTAAATCCTGTGTTGCAAAGCGACCACTGCCCAGGATCGAATCCCATAGCACCACACGGGTTTCTCCTTTCAAACCCAAGCGGTTATTTTTTCGGTGGAGCGTAAGATTCGAACCTGAGACCAAACCCGGGCAGGAACCCTCCAAGGAGGTAAACCTTCCCACCTCAAACCAGCTAGGCTGGAGATCATTGACATTTTTAAATGGACCTACTTTGGGAAATTAGGGAAAGACATTACAATATGTTAATAAAAAACATTTAAAACCACATTAGATGTAAAAGTTTGATTCCTTTGATTTTAGAAGAAAAATTTAATAAAGATGTAAAACATGTGGGGTCTAACTTAAGAATTTATGATACTTGAAAATTACTCTCTGCTCAATTAAGTTTGCAATAAGTAGAAGTTTGGTGGTGTAGCCTTTTTTTTAACATAGAAACTCACATGATATAGGTGCTACCCAACCAATAAAGTTAGGAAATTTTGACCAAAAAGTTTTAAAGGTTTACCTAATTGCAATCAAAAACCAAACCTAAGTTTAAACCCTAAATTAGGGCTGCAAACGAATCGAATGAACACGAATAAAGCCTTGTTCGTGTTCGTTTGCTAAGGAAATTACGTGTTCACGAACAGTTCATAAATACTTATCGAACAAGATTTTTTGTTCGTGTTCGTTTGTTAAGTAAGCACGCGTGTTCGTGTTCGTTTATGTTCGTTTGCTAATTTTGTTCATGAACGCACACGAACATAAACGAACGTTAATGAACACAAAGAATTCTTCATGAACGAAAACAAACACAAAACGAACATATATTAATTTTCGAAAAAGATCGAATTCATATATATTAAGAAATTAAGTAGAATACCCAACATATAACCTAACTATACAAACATACTTTGTACATAAAATAAGATGTATAAAACATAATAAAGTAGTGTTTAAAAAAAACCAAGCTCTCATCTTAAAATTCAAGTATTCATTTATTTAAACTTGAAGTCTTATATACTTACTTCACATAAATTATTTATTTATTTTAGTAAAATAAATAAAAATTAAAGAAAATAAAATAAAATTATAAAAATTAAAACTCCAATAAACCATCGAATACAAACGAACATAAATGAACACGTTACCGAACGTTCACGAACATAAACGAACGAACGCGGCCTCTGTTCATGTTCGTTCGTTTAACTAAACGAACGAATTTTTTTTTCGTGTTCGTTCATTTGTTAAACGAACGAACACAAACGAACTTCCCGCCGAACAGTTCATGAACTGTTCGCTGAAAGTTCAGTTCGTTTGCAGCCCTACCCTAAATGGTTTAAAAATCCGGTTAAACAGTTTTAAAAATTGTTTTTATGTCATCAACAATCCTATTTGGTTTTCCTTTCTTGGTACTAGGAAAACCAATCTTATAGGTTGCATTCCCTTCTACCTATACCCGTTTAGTTTCTTGAAGTTTTAGTATGACTTACCAGTGAGCAAGCATTGACTTTTTAGGTATATTGTAAATTTGTTCCGGTATTTGAGATTGCGGATCTCTTACAAGATGTCATAGATCCGGTATCATCACGTGCAGTTGTCAAGTAGGAGAGATGTGTGACACCTAAGCAAGATTCGTTGTCTCATGTAGCGGATCCACCAAAAGAGAAATGAATCTTTGGCACACACCAAATGCAATTAATTTTTTCTCCACACCACCAAAAAAAAAAAAAAAAAAAAAAAAATCTAATAACAATGCCATTTGAATTTTGAAAAATGGAAGTAATATTTAAGTGTGATGTTCAATAGATACTTAGTAATAATTAACTTAATGTTATTTAGCAACCTTTTGTTAAGGATGTTAATTGTAAAATAGAAAAATCCAATTGCCACTTTTGGCGAATACACAAATAGTTAGATCTAAAGGGTTAATGGGTTAACATGAATGATGATAGTAACACCAAAAGACAAAATTGTAAATGAGGGTATCCTTTCATTTTCAAGGTTTGTGTGCTTTCTATGTTAACATCACACTAAACATGACTCATCCCATACTCACATGACATGTTTCATAACCTCCTTTTCAGTTATTATTTTCTTCCACACCTCTCTTCATGTGTTCATTTAATGATTAAAGAATATATACACACATATTATATATATGTATGTATATTAATGTTAGCATTGAAAAAATATTTTGAAGGATATAAAGTAAAATTACGAGTGAAAGGAATACGTTTACATCACATATCTTTGTCTTATAAATGATTTTAAGTGGATAAAAAAGTTACTTAAGGGGTAAAAATATATATAAATCTTGTAAATTTAATTGCATCAACTACATTATCCAAGAGATTACATGAAACTAAAGAGATCTTTAATTAAGACCCTACGGAGTGGGCGGGGAAATGGGCGGGAAGGGGGAACACCGCCCCTGAGGGACGTGGAAGAGGGGCGGGGGGAAGCTCACTGGCGTGGGGGAAGAAAGCATGCACACGTGGCGGGCCAGGATTGGTCAAAGGAATATGAACGTTGGAAAAAAAAAATTACATAACCGTTGCAATTCAAACGGTCAAAAATTTTTTTAAATTAACCCCCCTTAACTACAAAACACCCACTTTACCTTATTTCTTCACTTTTTTTATACACTTCTTCATATATTTTTATACTACTCATCCCACTTTGTTAAAAAAAAAATGAACTCATACAACCGAGGCTTTGACCCGAACAAACCATACAACTATGTCCCAAACCCAAATACACCACCGGTTCGTCCAATACCAACCCGTCCACCCATTCCATCACCTTGTCCCGACTACGCGGGTTACATTAGTGGCCAAATTTATCCTAATTTTCCATTTAACGATTCCCTCGTTCCTTCACAACCGGCACTTCCTTTAACGCAACCGGGAAGCGTACCCGAAACACAACAAGAAAATGTTATGGGATCATCTTCGGGTAAAAAATCCGCTTTAAAAAGAAGTCACAAGAAGAAGACGAGGGAGGAGAAAGCATTGACCGCCGCCAACCGATTAAGTGGACACCCGCTGAAGAGCTTGCGTTAACGAAAGCCTGGATAAGCGAGTCGGAAAAAGAGCAAGGTATTTCTAATACTTTTTAAACATAATAAATGTTGTTGAAAATATATATTTTTACATGTGAATAACGACCATTTTATTATTATTTTTTTTAGGAACTAGTCGCCACAAAAACGACTTTTGGATCGGCATAAACAATGTGTTTCATATGTTGATGGAACGAGAGTTTTATCGAGCAAACGATAGTATCTCGTCCAAGTGGACCGAGATAAACAGGGCAATGAATGCGTTTCAGCCGCATTATTATTACGCAAGAAACAATCCAAGAAGCGGTGAAACAGACATCGACTACCTCACCAACGCGCTAGTAGCGTATCGTAATGAAACCGGGGTCGAGTTCAAGTTTCTCCATTGTTGAGAAGTCGCGAAAAACCATTCAAAATGGACGCACGTCCCACAAGTGCCACATGACGCTTCATCCCCATGGTCTAAGAGATGTGAGGTGCACAATTGTACAAGTTAATCTAAAACCAAATCCAACATATGTTCTGGATCAGTGTGTATGATGAAGGTTATGATTTATACCGGTAAAGTTAATAGTTTTTGTTAAAGTTTGACTATCTATTAGATAGCTTAGGTAAGTTTCACTAGATCGGTGTATGAAGTTGGCCATTGTAAAAAACTTTCCAATTCTTGAATTATTCTAAACTAAATTTTATGTAAAACAAACATTGGACCAAATCAATACGTTTGAAAAAACTGTTATAAACGCGGTCCAAGTTATAAAACTGTTAAACGTTCCATCAACCATCAATAACAAAAAAAAAAACACAATAAGTAATGATCTAATGTATAATTTAATAATTTTTTTTCCTCTGCATATATAGTTGTTTAGAAGGAAAAACAATATGAAAACATATTCCTGAAATAATGTGGAGTTTATAGGGTGACTTAAGGTTACCTTGTCCCACTTTTATATTAAATTGAACATATCAAGCAAATTGACCAATGGAGTGAGGTTGAATCAACCAAAATGCCACCCACCAAATACTAGAGTACCCCTTTTTATGGTTTTTTAAATAAACTTAATAATATTTTTATATTAAAAAATCCATACATCTAATAAACAACAAATACAATCACATAACTCTTTAAAAAATGGTTATATTATAATAAACAATAATATACCCTCTTCTAGATCTAAGCTTGCAAGCCCCCATAGATCTCACACAATCCAATGGTGTAGAAACTAAGAACACTCCTTAGAATTAGCATCTAAGATCTCATCGACTTCATCTCTCAACAAATCCCCACACTTCAAATTCCAACAAATTGTCAAATTAAGTAACACAAAAATGAGGCCACTGAATTCTATGGCTTCAATTCATAATTAAGAACCCCAAAACAACCTAAAATTCATTTTTTTTATGTTATATCTCCCACATAAATTAAAACCAATTTCAAATAAATACTTGTTTAGTTAAACTTATTAAATAGCTTATTATGCTATTAAATCACACTAACCCCTTTTATGAGTACCTAAACACTTGTCAATTCATTAGTTTATTAGTCTTAAAAATAGTTTTTAAAAAACATTTAAATACAAACACCACAAACCAGAAAAGTTTTATATATCCATCGGTAAAAGTCCCATGGAAAACTGAACGTGGGTAAAACCTACACATATGGAGCATTGACTTGTCGTTGATATTTATCGATGCTTTATTCTGAGGCTAATAGTTATTTTTATATAAAAATAAATAAAAGGTATTTTCATACACTATAGATAAAAAGTAAAAATATGTAATATTTTTTTTACATATTCCATAGCTTTTTAAAATACTAATATTGGATTTTATTAGTTGATAAAACTTTTATTTTATTTTCTAGTATAGAATATTTCTGAAAGAGTTAATATACAATTAAAAATGGCAAGTTTAAATGCAAACACACATACCCTTATATGAGGGCACCTATGATAGGTCCTAACCCACATGTTTATGTGTGAAAGAGAAAATATATTTAGTAAGAGAGGATGGGGCACCTTCGGCTAGCCTCAATTGGCTACGAAGCCAATTCAGCTACACCCCCTCATGTCACCCGACTAGTATTCTCGGCTACCTCTCGCCGATGTTGCTTCATCTCACAACTCTCTCTCTAAAAAATCCTTAGGCTAGTTTAGGCTATGTGTTTCCGGTATTTAAACAACTTTATATTAGTTTGATGTTGAAATGATGTAGGACGGCTCAATTGATGCACCTTATTCTTGAAGCCTAAGACTATGTGGTGTGCACTCGGGGAAAGGAATCGGGGAGGTGATTTGGCAAACTCCCCGATCGGGAACACCCCCCCCCCCCCCCGTGATTTTTTCGGGGTAAACGGGGAAAATTACCCGTTTGAACCGAGCGATTTGATTGGTTTATATTTTTTGAACGTTGGTTGTGGGTCCCCATGGCATATAGCCGTTTGAAATAAAAAAAAAAAAAAAAATTAAACCTTTTATCTATATATATATAAACCTTCAATTTAAACCTTTTATCTATATATATATAAACCTTCATCAACACAACCATACCCACAACTATCATTTTCCATCTCCAAAAAATTTATAAAAATTCAATTTGTTACCATGAGTTCGTCGGAGGAGGAGGAACAAAATGTGATAAACTTTTACGTTGGCGCAATGATGGAAACGGCAAAACTTATAGCCGAGTTGGAAGACGAAAGCGATAGTGAAGCGTCTTCGGTACCATTGACACGGAGCGCGGCGCTTGATAGAGATCGTGAGGGTATGTTTTTGTTTTTTTGTTAAAATGTTTTATTTTTTTTTGTTAAAATTGTTTATTTTTTTTTGTTGATATGTTTTATTTTTTTGTTGATATGTTTTGTATTTTTTGTTAATATGTTTTATTTTTTTTAAAGGTGCACACGAACGTTTGGTGGCCGATTATTTTGACGAAAACTGTGTTTACACGGACGAACAGTTTAAACGTCGTTTCCGAATGAGTAGAAGATTGTTCGAACGAATTGCCGATGATTTAGCTAATTATGATGAATTTTTTACACTACGATACGATGGTAGAGGAAAACGGGGTTTTTACGACCCTACAGAAATGCACGTCTGCAATTCGTCAATTAGCATACGGCACTGCGAGTGATTCATGGGATGAGTATTTAAGGATGTCTGATAGAATGAGTCGGGAATGTTTGTACCAGTTTTGCGAAGATGTTGTGAACTTATATAGCAAGGTTTATATGCGTACGCCAAGAAAAAGCGACATCGAAAAGCTCTACGCGCACCATGCAGAGAAACACGGCTTTCCTGGCATGCTAGGAAGTCTTGATTGTACGCATTGGCCATGGCGTAATTGCCCCACCGCATGGAAATGTCAATATACTCGGGGTGACGTAGGAGAACCATCACTTATTCTTGAAACCGCTTGCTCACAAGATCTTTGGATTTGGCATGCTTTTTTTGGCGTTGCAGGTTCGTGTAACGACTTAAATGTTCTTGCAAGATCTCATATTTTTGACCCCATGATTAGAGGCACTGGCCCTGATGATTCTTTTTGGCTCAATGGCGTAAAATATAAGCATGGGTATTATTTATGTGACGGCATATACCCAAGCTGGGCGTCTGTTGTGAAGACAATATTGAATTCTTCAGATGACAAAAGGAAAAAGTTTGCGAAGTGTCAAGAAGCAGCAAGGAAAGACGTCGAACGATTATATGGTGTGATCAAGGCGAAGTGGCATATAATAGAACGACCAGCACGTGCATTCCATCCACAAAGATTGAGATACATTATGTACGCGTGTTTGATACTTCATAACATGATAATTGAAGACGAAGGTCGTGCGATATGCGTCTACGATCCGAATGAGATTGAAGAAGTGCTCGAGCCAGTTGACGAGGGACAACAATAATCAAACACGTGGGCGTTACACGATGCCACTATGAATGGAAACCTTGTTTCGGATCTCGTTGATCACATTTGGAATAATTTTCGTGTCGACGACCATGACGAGTAGTTTTTTCTAGTTTTTTTTAATGAACTTTAGTTTGTAATTTTTATTATTTTGTGACTTTAGTTTGTATGTTTTTTAATTTTATGAAATTTCGGTTTTTTTTATTATACGTTTTTTTTACGTTTTTTTTTTATTATTTACGGTTTTTTTAATTTTATTTTAATAAAAAAATAATTATGAAATATAAAATATATAATTAAAAAAAAGGAAAAAGAATAAAAAAAGGAAGGGGGAATGGGGGAGTTGGGGGAAACCATTTCCAAAGTTTGGGGGAGAAAATGGGGGAAATGACATGGCGCTGATGTGGCAGTTTGGGGAGTTGGAGGAATGGGGGGCACACCATATAGTCTAAGATCGGTGTCCCTTCCCCAATAACATCTAAAAAAAATTATCCAAACCACATCAGTAAGATAAATATAAAAATAAAAAGTTATAAGAACTTTCTTTTATAAAAATGTAAACTTTTAAAGATGCTTGATAAAGAGATTACTTCTCTGGTAAAAGTAAAAACAAAAAATAAAGCTATAAGGACAAACCTAAACACCCCTTAAACCTTCATCATACATCACTGTTGACTTTTGACTATATGAAATTAGTCCACTCTAAATCTCCATTAACATTATTCATCCTCAAGATCCTTCCACCTCAATTCCACCTCCTCTCTCTCTCTCTCTCTCTCTCTCTCTCTCTCTCTCTCTCTCTCTCTCTCTCTCTCTCTCTCTCTCTCTCTCACTTCCTGTAGAACCAAGAAAACCCTCAAAAGCAAACAATCACTCTCCAAGAAACCATAAGATACCCCCAAACATTAAACAAAACATATAACAAAAACCAATCAACAAACATAAACTTCACCACAAACACATCCAAGATCTTAACTTTCTTTCAAGATTTCATAAACCCATTCAAGATTTCATCAAAGATTTGTGCTTTCCATCAAAGATTCAAACTTTATCCATTTTGTTGATGACCATGAAGTTATCTTCATCTCATCTAGACAACAACAACATCCCCTCCACACCAGGCAAGTTCAAGATGGATAAAGCTCCATACTTTCACAGATTCAGATACCATTATTCCTCTGTAGCTAAACTCACATTCTGGTCCTTTATTTTCATGGCTTTAATCCTTCTTTTCTTCTTTAAATCCCCAACCTCTTCCCCTCCTTCTTCCCTCCCCTCAGATCTCTCTCGCAGATCCTTAAAAACCAAATCTTGGGGCGGACCCGGTTGGGAAAAACGGGTCAAATCCTCCTCCAAGATCCGTTCCCCAAATGGGTTATCCGTTTTAGTCACTGGTGCAGCCGGGTTTGTTGGGACCCACGTCAGCTCTGCCTTGAAACGCAGGGGTGATGGTGTCTTGGGTCTTGATAATTTTAATAATTATTATGACCCATCACTTAAAAGAGCCAGACAAGCTTTGCTTGAAAGGAGTGGGATTTTTATTGTGGAAGGTGATATAAACGATGTCGTTTTGCTCAAGAAACTGTTTGAGGTAGTTCATTTTACTCATGTTATGCATTTAGCAGCTCAGGCTGGTGTTAGGTATGCTATGGAGAACCCTGGGTCATATGTGCATAGTAATATTGCTGGTTTGGTTAATGTGCTTGAGGTTTGTAAAGAGGCTAATCCACAGCCTGCTATAGTTTGGGCATCATCTAGTTCTGTTTATGGATTGAATACTAAGATACCCTTTTCGGAAAAGGATAGGACGGATCAGCCCGCGAGTTTGTATGCCGCGACGAAAAAGGCGGGCGAAGAGATTGCGCATACTTATAATCATATCTATGGTTTGTCATTGACTGGTTTGAGGTTCTTTACTGTTTATGGACCGTGGGGAGGCCGGATATGGCTTATTTCTTTTTTACTAGGGATATTTTGAAAGGGAAGTCGATACCGATCTTTGAGGGTGCGAATCATGGGACTGTTGCGCGTGATTTTACGTACATTGATGATATTGTGAAAGGTTGTTTGGGTGCTTTGGATACTGCGGAGAAGAGTACGGGAAGTGGTGGGAAGAAGAAAGGGAATGCGCAGTTGAGGGTGTTTAATTTGGGGAATACGTCGCCTGTTCCTGTATCGGATCTTGTGAGTATTTTGGAAAGATTGTTGAAGGTGAAAGCGAAAAGAAAGGTGATGACGTTGCCTAGAAATGGTGATGTGCCGTTTACGCATGCGAATATTAGTTATGCGCAAAGGGAGTTTGGTTATAAGCCAACGACAGATCTTCAAACAGGGTTGAAGAAATTTGTGAGGTGGTATGTTAGCTATTATGGTTCGGGGAAGAAGAATGATCATTGAGTCTTGATACGCGTGGATGGAATTTTCGAAAGATTTGGTAAAGTTATTTCTCGAATTCTTGTTCATTTTGTTATTCACATTATTGTTTATGTTCATCTGCTGCATGATCTTTGTTTTTATATATCGTAATGATGATAAGGACGGTTGAAAAAACGAAAGAAATCCCGCGATGAAGAATAGATTTTTGTGCTATGTACCAAAAGATATTAAGCTTATGTGTTGTTTTTGTACTTGTGGGAATGTAATTGTTAGTAGTTTCATTATTGTAGAATTCATGACTGAGGAGAAATTTGCTTTATTTGGTTGGATTTGTATCATTTTATGGAATTCAAATAAATATAACACAATAGTTGACTCTTTTGGCTTCAAATTTGACTTTATGTTGTTATGGATGGTTGGGTATCCTTATGATTCATGGATGCTAATGTTGTTTCTTTCTCTTGCATATGGATAGAGCTTATAAGTTTTTGACTTTTGAATGTTATTGGTTTCTTGATTTAAGTTGGTCTCAAATTCTTGATGATGTATGTAAATGGTAAGCTTTGACTTCAGATGTCCTATAGTTTTGGATGTTATGAGTTTCTTGATTGAAGTTTAAACGCGTTTAGTTGTGTGTTTGCCGAAATCACCATTTGACTAGACATTTTGCGCATTAAAGCAATGATGCTACCATGTTGACGATTTAGCCTCATGTAGGTTGTCGCCTGTCGATAAACCACTTGTCAAACGTTGAATGGATTAAGCCTGTTTTTACGTCTCCAAATCATTCTTACCGTTTAAATCTATCGTGTGAATCGTGGGCCCCATGCTAAAAATAGCATCTACTAATTATGGAGGAGATAACAAACTAACAATATTAGTTGTTTGATTTGTTTTCTTAAGGATGGTTTGACCCATGCTTTTTACTGGTTTGGAAGTAACCTAGCCTTTTGACATTTATAGCCATCTTTCATCTCCACTACAAATATTCTTGTACACAAAGTTTCCTTTCTATGCTATGTTATGTATCATCTTATCTTTAGACTTGTGGACTTTATAGACATCTGAAGATACTTTCAGAAACAGTTATGTTTGTGAAACATATTGAGTTAAAACTTGCAACCAACATTCTAACATATATAACCTGGTAACTTCATATATTCTTTGAATTGCTAATAATAGCATGTACAACACTTTATCGTTCACGCTATGACGTGGCAACTAACTTGTGACTGAACAAGACTATATATAATATACATTTGGGTTAAATGAGTTTAGAACTAATAGCATTCTCATCTCATTCCTCGAAATGGTGATTCATTCAAGGAAGTGCATCTCACTTCTCATATTTTGAGACTTAGTATTCGCTACTCGCAAATGCTTACAATCCTTCCTACGCCTAAGTTGACTATTGCTTGTCAGCTCCAGTCCCTGTTGAATCGGTTCTATCCGTTTATTTCTGATTTATCCTTCAGTCCGAAAAGCCAAGCTGCCGATACCAGCGATGGCGAGGGAGGTGCAAGAGTTTCCATTTTGGGTTGAATAATTAGTTTATAAAATTTCATAACTCAGTTGCACATGGTTCAGATAATTTGGTTAATTCTAGACAAGACATTATGACCAAGACTATCCACAACTCGACTATCGGCATCCATGAACCAACACCGAGGTTGTGGCAACTAGCAAAGGGAGGAAAAGAATGCACCTGCATATGCGAGAACACTAAGACGTTGGGTAAAAAGAGAGTATTTGGTTATGGTGCTTAACTGATTTTCCTGTACCTGGTTGATCTAGAATCTGTTATTAACGACTATGCACGCAAAAGATGCTTGAGGATGATTTGAACCATCCAGGTGAGAATTTAGAAACTCACAATATAGTGAAGAAAAGTGCATAAATTGAATCTACATTTCTAGCAAGTTCTTCAAACAACACAATCTCTTTTCATGCTCCAAACAAAGATCAATATTTCAACTAAAAACATAACTTAAAAACACAAAATCGACTCTCTTCATCCATGCAACACTTCTCTAGGCCACCAAGGTGCTAGCAGTGGTCGACTCGCTGCAAAACGTAATAAATCTATTAGAAAAACAATGTACATGAGATGTCTAAGTTCCCTATACAGTTTGATGAAAAGAAAGCAACAGTAAAACAATTCATCAACCCAACATACTATTATTGAAATTCAATTCAAGCCGAATTCAATCTCAGCTTTAGAAATTTGACTATTTTTTTAATTATTTCAAAAAAAAAAAAGTACCTAGTAAAATCTCAGTAGTAACGACCCTACCGTAGAGGGTTCGATGTTCCCTTTATCCCAAGAGGCTACGCCTAAACTAGTCAAGTGACATTTTTTTTCTTTTGCGCTATAGTATAGTAATACAGATAACATATAGTTATTGCTAAAATCACAACCCTAATTTCGCGTATCCTTGATGTAACCGACCGTGTTCAGCTTCGGCGTGATCCTAATGGAGCTAATCACCGGCCGAAAAGCCCTAGACGAGAGCCAGCCCGAAGAAAGCATGCACCTAGTAACATGGTTCAAAAGAATCTACCTCAACAAGGACACATTCCGCAAATCAATAGATCAAACCCTCGACCTCACGGAAGAAAACCTATCAAAGCAAACCAATCTCATGATGGTGCTTAACTGATTTTCCTCACGCTGAGATTGGTTTGCTTTGATAAGTTTTCTTCCGCGAGGTCGAGGGTTTGATCTATTGATTTGCGGAATGTGTCCTTGTTGAGGTGGAATCTTTTGAACCATGTTACTAGGTGCATGCTTTCTTCGGGCTGGCTCTCGTCTAGGGCTTTTCGGCCGGTGATTAACTCCATTAGGATCACGCCGAAGCTGAACACGTCGACTATGATTGTTACACGGCCGGTGTAATCAAGGATACGCGAAATTAGGGTTGTGTGATTGTAACAATAACTATATGTTATCTAGATTACTATAGCGTAAAAGAAAAAAAAATGTTTCACTGGACTAGTTTAGGCGTAGCCTCTTGGGATAAAGGGAGCATCGGACCCTCTACGGTAGGGTCGTTACTACCAAGATTTTACTAGGTACGTTTTTTATTTGAAATAGTAAAAAAATAGTCAAATTTCTAAAGCTGGGATTGATTAGAATTAATAAAAAAATGAGTGAATTATTATATAAAATAAAAAAAGATATATATTTTGTATTAAGTAAAAATAAAAATTATACAATTCATAATATGAATAACTGGTTGGGTCAGGTCGGTACGAATATTCAAAACCCGAAATTATATAATCTATATTCGAAAACACAATTTGAAATTTTGACCCGATTCGTATTCATAACCCGAATTTGAATTCAACTTGAATTGAATTTCAACAATAGTACAACATACTATTCTAAGTTCCCTATTTTTGTTAGTAACAGTTTTGGCCAAAATTCAAATAATAGTACAACATACTATTTCCAGCCCATAATAAAAGATGGATATGCAATGATATTGACGAGCGTTAATCAAAAGATGATAACAAAGAATAGTGCAACATACTATTTCCAGACAGGCGGAAGCTTCTTGGTCTTCTTGTAGTAACGGGCAAGACGGTGAATCCTGCTCTCAACAAGAATCAACCTGAACTTAGAATCCTTGTCCTTTCGGTTCCTCTCCAAATGCTTTCTGATCGCAACTGCCTTCTTGATCAGGTGGTATAAATCCTCAGGAATCTCAGGAGCAAGCCCTGTAAATTTATTTTACTTCTAAATTATTTCATAAATTTAAAATTAAAAACAGTCGACAAAACCAAAATAAAAAGGTTACAAACCATGAGCCTTGAGAATTCTGAGAATCTTGCTCCCGGTTACGCTGTTCACCTGAGCAATACCGTGAGAATCACGAAGAATAACACCAATTTGTGATGGTGTGAGACCCTTCTTTGCAAACTTACAGATATTTTCTTGAACCTGAAAATTTAACCGTAGACGTTATGCTCCAATTAAAACATTAATACAAACTTAAACGTGTTGAGCAAAAAAGACTTAACGAAGGCCAACACAATACTGTAAATCAACAAAAAAAACTATAAAACCGAACACAAAATTCATACTTTCTTTCCAATCTAACATAATTTTAAATAACTGTGAATCTCACGGTTGCAGAACTCGGTTTGGGCTTGTACTCGGCCGACTGGGGAGTTGCAAGTACTCGGCCTAATCGGGCGAGTACACGAGGGGTCAAATCGGCCTACGCTGGGAGTACTCGGAGTATTAGGCCAACTCGGCTATACTCAGTGACCTAACGAAGAGCGAGTACTCGGTGATAAAAGGGCCTTAGAGGCCGACTTTTGCAACCTTTACTGTGATTGATGAAACACAATCACAGTTGAACTATAATAAGATAAATATCAAGACTTATATTATTAATATCATAACTGGTACACTATTAAAAACATAAAAAAAGGAATTGAAGATTATCATACATCTTGGGCAGAGATCTTCAACCAGCTTGGTGGAGTCCTCTTGTATGGCTTGGCTGATGCTGAAATACCCTTTCTGTTCATTAAACAATAATAAATAAATAAAATTATATATCAACACGCCTTCATGTTCCAACCATATCTATATAATCCTAAATTCATAAAAAAATGTAAAAAAAAAAAAAACTACAAATCTTGGTTTAAAAAAAGCGCGCCTTAGGCACGCCTAGGCTCAAGCCCTTGCGCTTTTGGTCGCTTAAGGTGCGCTTTTTCAAAAAAGCCCACGAGTGGCGCGATGTCTTGGCAAAAAAATGATGCTAGAAACCAATAGGAAATATATAAAAGTTACATAATTATTTGCGCCTCGTGTACGCAAAGCAGTGCGCTTTCAGTTTTAGACATTGTCGTTTTTTAAAACCAAGACTACAATCTTAACATTTTCAACCTAATTAACAATCAACTTCAATAACAACAAATCATTCACACATTTTTCGTTATACACATAACCAATCAAATTCAAAAATGAAACATTGATTGCTTTGCATTCAGAAATCAAAATAATTAAAGAAAAAAAAACTACAATCTTGAACATATTCAACCTAATTAATAATCAACTTCAATAATAATAAATTACTAAACTTTTTTTTTCATTTTAAACATGACTACATCAAATTCAATAACTTTACAAAAAAACAAAATCTATACAAGTCATGAAACATCATAAACCCATACGAAAGATTACATTTTTATAAAGTAACAGAGAGAAAGATAATAAAATAAAGATTACCCTTTGCTGTGCATACGACCCATGGTGACGGAGATGTGGTCTGACCCTTTGCCGCTACTTAACTGATGACTGCTTCAAAACCCTAGAAACTAATGTCTGTGGAAGATGAAGCTATTTATAGTATTATTATTTAGGGGTATTTTGTTAGTGGGCTGGGCTTTCTCTTGCTTCTTGCTTAATGGGCTTAAAACAATTCGTATTTTATATAGCTATGCTATGTATTTCTAAATATTTTTTTGTAATAATTTTATTTTCCACCAATGACGGTGTGTTTCGAATTTAATATATCGGATTTTATTAATCCTAACTATCATTTATTAGTTGGTTTAATCCTAACTATGAAAATATATTTAGAAACAATCATGACTTTGGACATATTTTTCTCCAACGATTTCATAGAAATTGAGTGCTTATGTGACAAAAACGTTTAAGTTTTTATTGGCATGACATTCTTATGTGGCAAAAACTTTAAGTTTTTATGTAGTGGCATGTCAAGGTATCAAAAAACTAACTAGGTTAACATTCAATTAATTTGAAGAAAATATGTTCAGAGTTGTTTGGATTAATCACGGATGATAGATGAATGTTGAAATTATTAAAAGCCAGTATAAATTAAAAAAAAAACGAAGGGAAAGAGAATTAGGGAGGAAAAAAAGGATTGGAAAGATATAATATAACTAATAGTTTGTCAATTTAAAGTGATGATCTCATGGTTGAAAAACTATTTTAACAAGATACATTTTTCTTATTATTCATTCATTCAACCTTTTAACTAAACTAATTGAGCTTAAGATTTGTAGGCTTCCGTGTCTTACAATTAACAAATGAATAGATTAAATAGGTTATGGATTTATGGGTTTCTATCTTTTTTTTATTTTTATGTTGGGCTAATCGTAAAACTTCGAAGGTGTTTTGGGTTTGTAAAAAAGTGAGAGGTATAATTTCAGGGGTAACGTAAGACAACAACAACAACAACAACCTTACCCAGTAAATCCCACAAAATAGCACAGCTAAGAGTAGGGTCTGGGGAGGGTGGGATGTAGGCAAACCTTACCCCTATCCTTGCGGATAGAGAGGCTGCTTCCAGAGAGACCCCCGGCTCGGCAACACAAAAAATCGACCAGTAAACTACACTAAAAAACTAATAAAGGGATACTACAATTATATAAACATTGGAAGTGTCATGTATTAGAACAAAGGTATGTATGCCATAGAAACAATATAACCCATATAAAAACATAGCAGGCGTCGTGCATTAAAACAAAAGTAGACATGCAATAAAAGCGGCATAACCCAAAAAGGTATATATGAAACAGTCCCTAAGAATCCTTAGCCTCAATTCTACGTCTCCACGAACTCCTATCTTGGACCATGTCCTCAGAGAGGTGCAGCTCTATCAAATCCTGTTCAATACGCTTATCCCAGGTCAACTTGGGTCTACCTCTACTCCTCCTACCGTCAACAGTCAGCTCCTCCATTACTCTAACTGTCGCTGACCTCTGCCTCCTCCTCACATGTCCAAACCATCTCAATCTCCACTCCTTTATCTTCTCTGAAATCTTAGCCAAACCTAACCTACCCCTAACAATCTCATTTCTTATTCGGTCT
This sequence comes from Ambrosia x helenae, assembly GCA_030844895.1. Taxonomy (NCBI): domain Eukaryota; kingdom Viridiplantae; phylum Streptophyta; class Magnoliopsida; order Asterales; family Asteraceae; genus Ambrosia; species Ambrosia x helenae. The sequence continues at coordinate 179,639 of JAUTDX010007528.1, forward strand.
AGCCTTGTGTACCCACACATCCACCTAAGCATCCTCATTTCTGCTACATCCATCTTGCGGGCTTGAGTCTTCTTGATGGCCCAACACTCCGACCCATACAGCATGGCCGGTCTGACTGCAACTCTATAGAATTTACCCTTTAGTTTAGTTGGGAACCTCCTGTCGCACAAAACCCTAGAGGCTGCTTTCCATCTACACCAGCCGGCCTGGATACGGTGGGTTACATCTCTATCTATCTCTCCATCATTTTGAACAAAAGATCCTAGATATTTGAAAGTCGTTGTCTTCGGGATTGCTTGACCATCGATGGTGATCTGCGTGTCACTGACGTCATCTGCACCACTGAAACCACAGTAGAGGTACTCTGTCTTCGAGCGACTAATCCTTAACCCCCTGCTCTCTAAAGATGCTCTCCACTCTTCTACCCTCGCATTCAGACTTTGTTTGGTCTCCGCCACTAATACAATATCATCAGCAAAAAGCATACACCACGGAACTGCCTCCTGAATCGATTTGGACAGCTCATCCAGTACCATCACAAAGAGGAATGGGCTCAAAGCAGACCCTTGATGGAGTCCAATCTCCACGGGAAAGGAATCAGTATCCCCTACAGGGGCCCGAACGCTGGTGACAGACCTTTCATACATATCCTTAATTATATCTATATACTTCCCCGGCACCCCTTTACATTCCAAAGTAGCTTACGCGGGACACTGTCGTATGCCTTTTCTAGGTCAATAAACACCATTTGCAAGTCCCGTCTTTTCTCCCTATACTTCTCCATTAGTCTCCTTAGAATGTGGATTGCTTCAATAGTTGACCGCCTTGGCATGAAGCCAAATTGGTTTAACGAAATATGAGTTACTTTTCTAATCCTAGCCTCAATTATTCTTTCCCATAATTTCATAGTGTGGCTCAGCAACTTAATTCCTCTATAGCTTCCACAACATTGGGCGTCTCCTTTGTTCTTATATATAGGCACCACGACACTACTTCTCCATTGATCTGGCATATGTCCAGACTTGAATATACTATTGAAGAAGTTAGTTAACCATTGGACTCCTTCCTCTCCTAAACACTTCCACCCTTCAATCGGGATGTTGTCTGGGCCAATTGCCTTACCCCTTCCCATCTTCCTAAGTGCTAAACTTACCTCACTGAGAGTTATACGCCTACAATAGCAGTTTTCCCGGTGACGCTCTTGAGTAATGTTGCTACTGTTTTCTTGTTGGTACGTCCTCCCACTGTTGAAGAGATCATGGAAATAGGTTTGCCATCTCAACTTAATGTCTTGATCCTTCACTAAAACATGTCCATCCTCTCCCTTTATAAATTTCACGGCTCCTAGATCTTCCACACACATGGGTTTAAGTTTAAAACACAGGTAGCGGGCGTTACCCCTCCCAATGCCAATGGTATATATTCGCCACGGTAAGTAGCTATCATTTAATGAAAGCACAAAGGCAATATACACATGCTAAATCTTCCACACACATGGGTTTAAGTTTAAAACACAAGTCCAAGCAACATTTGGTCGACAACAAACAATAAACTGCTAAACTCAGTCACCATCTTAAACTCACAATTACAATTTACAACCAACAGGTTCTGTTTGTTTCATCAGATATGCAGAATGGTGTATATGCATCATACTATGTGTTGTGGGGAAGGGGAGAGCGCTAGTGGGGGCATGCCACGTCTGCAGCGATGGGCGTGAGGGCGGTGGTGGTTTAATTTTTTATTTTTAAATATTAAATCATAGAAAGCTACCTCAACCCACCATCACATATTTGATATTTCACATTTCGACTCTCCGCTTCCTATCTGGCGCCACTTTTTTTTAACACATGAACCTGTTGAGGTACCTATGACGTATTCAAGTTAGGGGCTGTTTGGCAACATCTGAATGGTTAAGTGCTGAACCAGTAAGAGGTCTGAATGATTAAAAGGTTCTGAATGGTTAAGTGCTGAATCATTAAGTGTGTTTGGTTGAACACCCGAATATAAAAAAAATATCACACAATATAATACACTTTCCCCAAACCACCCACCCTTACACAAAATAATACACTTTCCCCAAACCACCCACCCTTACCCCTCGTGAGTTACCTGCAACACACACACACCCCTCTTTACATCATCATCATCATCATCATCATCAACCACATAAATCACCCACATAAATCACCCACCCTTACATCATCATCATCAACCACATAAATCAAGTCAGAGGAGGAGAGGAGGAAGGGTGGAGGCGGCGGAGGTCAGAGGAGGAGAGGAGGAAGGGTGGAGGCGGCGGCGCAGATGGCTGAGGGAGGAAGGGAGGAGGCGGCGGTGCAGTTGACTGAGGAGGGAGGAGGCGGCGGCGTAGGTGACTGAGGTCGGAGGAGGATGGTTCAGACTTGGGTCGCGTTTTTTTCTCGTTTTTGAACAGCAACAAGACACACAAGCTTCATCTCTGAATGGTTCAGACTTGTGCCTATCTCTGAATCAGTCAGAGCTCCATTCAGAGGCTGGTTCAATTCAGAGGCTCGCGCCAAACGCCCTCACCTCTGACCGAATCAGAGGCTCCCCTCTGAATGAATGATTCAGAGCCTTTCCAAACAGGGCCTTAGATGACATATATAATCAAAGACGAATGAAAACACCAAATAAACCTGCTAAATCTTCCAACCACCCTTTGGTTGAGAAAAAAAAAACAAGGACAATAAAACTGCAATCTAGTCACCATCTTAAACTCATAATAAAAATTTAAACTAGTTTCCACTTTCCACATAATAGTTCATTCTAAATTCAAGTTCTCATCTGTGTTTATTGTTGTTCTCTTCATCTTCCTCTGCATTTGAAATCCCACCTAAACCAGAACATGAAGATCCACCCACTTTCTTGCTCTAATATTCCATAACGTTCAGCAAAGCGCCATTTTCCATATCTGATGAAACGAACAGAATCCATTAGTTGGACACAGAAAGCAGAAGCATTCCAATCATTGGGTCGGATGCATGTATCTGATCTATTCATTTTTAAGCCTTGTATTATATAGGTTTGGTTCTTATCTAGTCAGCATTGACCTCTCTTGGCATTCATGTCCCAGATACATACTAGTCATCGATATTGTAGCAGTAGTTATTATGTAGTACATAATATTATGTATTAAAAAAATAATATTGTTCTTGAAATAAGACTGCAAAAGCTAGCCTTCCTAAGATAAAAGTAGAAATCTGGACGAATCTAGCCACAGTTTAGAGAATTTGGCTGGAAACTCTCTGGAATTTGAGAATATCGCCAGAAGAGCGCCTAAACCATCACATGGAGAAGTAAAGCGCAATTGCCTCGCTTCGTCTGAAAAATGGGCCTAGGCACAAGAGGCAATGGCTTTTAACAACTATGTTATGTATGTCGGCGAAACCCGGATATTCAAATTAACAAGAATCCAAATAAACAGCTAATCAGTTGATAATACAATTAAAAAAAGCTGATTCAGTATATGCTTAATTCCATTTAGCCCAACCGACCAACCCCCATGGAATGAGACTGAATTCCAATTGCATAATAATATTAAAAGATAAAGAGAACTAACCAGCGTCATTACCAATCAAGCAATCATGGGGGAAGTACCACATGTTCGAAGTTAAACGCACTCTCCATGCAATAAAATTGATGTATTCATCAGATACATTAAATCTCTCGTACTGTGTCCACGGGTGGGCCCACGTATCTGTTCTGATAGCCGCAGCACACTTGAAGTTACTTAAAAAAACAGCATATTCACCTAACGTCTTCTTTGCATTCACCCATTTCATTTCACGAAAATCAGCTTCAAACGCCTCAAACGCATCTCCTGATGCATCCACCAGAAAAAGGTTGTCACTTGAACTTACAAATTCCAGCTTATACTTGTTTGCCCATGGAAAATCCTTCATTTCCAGTCGGGTTAAGGTGGGCTCCGGACTAAGTCTCAGTTCACATAACTGATTTTTAAAGTCCATCGTATATATCTTTCCATTGAAAAAATGTATATCATGGATTCCGTGAGGGGATGCGACATCATACCACCCGCTTTGTTCACCAGGTAAAGAGAAAGCTATTTTTTTAACTGATATGTGTGTTACGACAAACACCCACCCGGACATTGATGGTGAAAAGACAAGAATGCACCTTAAATATTTCGGAAAGGGAATAACACCAAAGGGAAAACCTTGGAAATGAAGTTCTTTCCTTGTGAACGGATTCACAAGCCAGAAATCACTGGCTTCCCTCCCGAAAAAAATAAAGTAACCACACGTTATCCCAACACAGACCCTGCCATTAGAATGAGGAATTGTGGTCCTCAGCTTTCTTCTTTTGTAGTCCTCTAAGTAGCATTGTTTTTCATTCAAACGAGAAGAGATGGATAAATACATGGGTTGTTTAGACGACATAAATTTATTCCAGTTAGAGACCGCAAGCGATCTCCATGACTTGCAGACACTACTGAAAGCAGCAAAATCAAAAAGTCCCAAGTGCATCATTATTAACAACAATAGATCACGGTCAAGGTCTGACCATGATGCTGAACGGTCCTTGTTAAGTTTTCTGGTCATGCGTCTAGTATTGGCCATTCCTGCACTTGCAAAAGAAAATGTAACCAAGGAATAAGCATATAAGAATGCTACACTTCTCAAATCTAATCAAATCTTACAAAAGGCATTACGCCTATATTTGTAATTTTCTTTTCGGGGATGAGTGTTGATTTCTAACCAACTGATAGAACCAGAAAATTGATAGATTAAAATACGGAAATCAAATACAGGATAGTGCCCAAATTCGAGAATGGGAGGTCTCCAATTAAAAGGATTAGAACCTTAATATGATAACATAAAACATAGACAATTCTCAAAACTAAAACAAGAAATATTAATAAGCATAATAGAGATAATTGCTCCTAAACTTTTGCCTGTTGACTTTGACTGTTGACTTTTGATTTGGTTTTGACTGGGTAAGGGCTTCAGTTGGGTTAAGGATCCGGATGGATTCTATAACCAACCCAAAAAGGAAAGCTTGAGATTAAAAAAATTAATTTTCTGTAAAAACAAGTAAAATACTAAATCTTTCATGAGAGAATTCAAGCGTTGATGCGTTGATTAATTATACAGATCACAACAGCTCATTTTGCAAACTAAATTACAGTTTCAGTAACCAAAATACCAAATTAACAGATCGTTACACGTTGAATCAATACAGAGTAAAAACTTAAATCAGGTCAGATTAGGTAAAAAAGTTAGGCCAATGGCAAAATGATCAAATTACTTCACTGAAACCTAACCAAAATAAATCAGATTTGGTAACGATTAAAGTAGCTAAGTTATACCTTCAGATCTGAAATTGCAAAGGCGCAGTGCCAACGTTGAGAGTGGAGTTGGGGTAAGCGATGTACTCGAGACAAATGCGATTGGCGAGGAGGCACAACAGAAAGACAAGAGTGTGAAATGGGAAATGAACGCTAAAAGTAGGGTTAGATTTTAGCGAGAAATTACAAGAATACCCCTTAAAAACAAACTGCGAGTGGGCGTGGCTTTACATGTGATCATTGCGCCTCCGCCACACAATCCATATAGTATGTGTGTTTAAGTATATAAGAAGTGATCGCACATAGAAGTGGTCGATTAAATCCAAAAGGCTCCAATATAACATAGAAAGTTACAGAGTTGCATTATATATTTCCCAACAATGATCAAGATATAACATTCCACAACCAATTAGTGGGACAGTGGCTATGATTTTCTTTCCATAATCAAGTCACTGAATTATAAATAATATAATGCGGACATAGTTTATGTTTGTCAATATGATTTATTCAACTGTCAAACTTTTATTATAGCAAATAGTCAAGTACTCAGGTATATTATATGCAATCTACCGTAACATCCCTATAACAGATATGTACATTGCAAGTGGAAAAGCAGGATTACGAAATTTATTCGACATCATATAAGAAAGGAAACATACCCGGTACATGATCGAATTCACTGAAGTTAACAAACAGCACAAGCTCTCCATCGAGGTAAATGAACCATAAAACGAATGGATGATTAAACAAACAACACACATCTTCAAGTGCTCAAGGCACCAATCTTTCTTATTATTAGGAGTAGAATACTATATGAACAGTGGTTGTTTGGATTTCATTAGCATCTTCATGTTAGAGGGTGCAACTGACCACCATGATTTGCAAGACACCGTCACACAACTAAACGAACAAAATTAACGGATCCAAGTTGCAACATAATTTAAACAACACATCATGACTAAGATTTGACCATGATGCTGAACCACCATGGTCTCAGAAGTCTTGCTACTAGATGTATTATAACTATGGTTTCTAGTTATACCACCTGTCCAAGCCATCCCTAAACTTGCAAAGGAATAGTTATCATTGGAGCTCTTGGTACATGCAAAATACACAAAAGAGACAAAAGTTAGAAGGGTCATGCATGTACGCTACACTATTGCACTGACACATACATATCAACTTCAGTAGCACAGAACCTAAAACTTTGGCTATCCGAAACCTCACAATTAGAACAAAGTACAAACAGTGAGAATACAAACTAGCTGCACTTCAGCACTAGTGCGGTTTTGAAAACATAGCTAAAAAGCCAGATTTAAAAAGTCAAGTATTGTATCAGGTATTATAAAACCGGTACCAGGTATAGGGTATAACCGGGTTCAGGTTTAGGGTCTTGGTTTTAGAAAGCGCGCCTCAGGCGCAACAAGGTGCAGGGGCTGGGGCTTGTTTGCTCAGCGCCTAGAGGAAATACAGGAAGCGCCAAAAAGGCTCAGATTTTAGGGTTTTTTGGCCTGAGGCACGCCTCATGTAACTGGGGTATTTTTCTGCAGAAAAGTGTACCTTGGGATTTTTGGCTTGTGCATGTAGGTAAAGTCATATAAAAACCTGATTTAGAGCTATTTTGTGGGTAAATGAAGCTAAAAACCTAAGGGATATATATGAAAAACTACTTAATCACCTTGCGCCTTGGGTACAAAAAAACCTGCCGCTTTGCTCCTCGGTTTAACACCTCGTCGCTTTTGTGCGCCTCACGCTTTTAAAAACCAAGTATAGGGTATAACAGGTTTCGAGTATAAATTGGGTACGGTTTTAGGTACGGTTACGGGTATAAAACAGCACGCTCTCCAGGTTCCAAGCTCGGTAATCTGAGAGATGTACAATTCATACGTACGCACACTCAAAAGCCAGCCTTGTTGAGAATGTAGGGAGCCCCGGATGTCCCGGTACTCGTTGAGTATGGCCTGGGGATGAAAGCCATCATTCACCAAGGCAGCTTCTACGTATCGTTCCACTAGCAATTGAGCGTTTACAGTGGAGACCATACATCGAAGGTCGTCATTCCCTCCCCAATTGTTGATCAAGTAACTCTGATAGAGGATCCTCCTTCGCTCTTATGAAGAGAGTAGAGGTTGGGACAATCGTGGGATCACGACAGGGACAGGGTCAGGTACCCGGGTACAAAAATAACCGGGTACAGGTTTTTTGTGCACCTTTATTCATGAGACAGTAATAGGCTTTTCAGAGCACAACATCTGATTTCTATCTGATGACAGAATGGTAATAAGCATCAAAGCTAAAATTTGGGTGCAACTTACAATATCCAAGTTATTATCTTTATTAAGCGATGAGATTTAACTTGTACTATTTTATCAATGAAGGATAGAAACAATAGGCTTTACCCACTCAAAAGATAACTTTACACAAAACTTCAAATCCTCAACGCCGTAGCTCAACCACAATAATAAACAACATATTCAAAGGATTAGCCAAGGTGGAATTCACCATAGGAATCCTGAAAGCGCGAAGCAATTTTCAGACAGTATCAACTGGGATGACTATAATATCACATCAATCGGTTAAATCAATTTATGTTTCAAACAAAAAAGAAGATCACATTAATCAAAGTAAAGGATAAGTCAAAGCAAGGCAGTGAAGTTCGGATCGGATCGGATCACGACAGCTACACGTTACGTAAGTAATGGCCCTGTTTTCGCCTACAGAGTTACGGTACACGTTGACCCTCTAGTCCCCTACCCTTACTCCATCCCTAGAATAATAACATGATACCTGAAGCCAAGCACTATAGAGCAAACGTTTTGTAAACTGTAAGATGACTATGATAAAATCAGGAAAAAAAAAAAAAAACCCTAAATTACAAAGGGACATAAAGATTCAAGAACAGGTTTAAAGATTTAATCTTTTTTTTTTTTTTAGAAATTCAGAATGTTTTTGGAGTGAAGAACCCTAATAACTTAAGAATGTAAATGTAAATAACGAATCATAAAACAGCAACAAATACCAGAAGATGAAACATCAAGGATGGATGGATGGGTGTGTTGTAGAGAAAGCAAAAAAATCGAAAACTTCAACTTACATCATCATTAAAAACAACCAAAGCAGCAGCAGATGATGATGATGATGATGATGATGATGATGATGATGATGAATTCATCAGCTACAGATGGTTTTAATCATGATGCAAGTGCAAGCTTTTCATATTTTGTGAGGAACAAAGAATGATCGACAATCCATTGAAACGGACAGGTTTGATGATGCCAACCGATTGAGCTACGGGTGACCAAATTTCGGGTCGGCCTGAAAATACCCGATAGCCCGACTTAAAATTGAACCCAAACTGTTATTAGGTGATTAAGTAGCCGCTCGGTTCTGATTTTATCCCCTTTTCGGTTTCGGGTCGATTCTCGGTCTTGGACCTAAAAAAGTATCACATGTGAACCCAAATTTTAAACAAAACAATGGGTCCCATCTGGATAATTACGGATGACAACATCAAAGATCATCTTTCAAGTTCTACACAAATACAGTCTACAATCAGCAATCCATACTAAGACCATGTGTAGTGGAGGGGGGAAATTTAAGGCCCCCCTCTGTGATTGGTCCACGTGACAGCTGAGTCAGCATGGGGTTTTAATTCAAAATGGGGTGTAGTGGGTGGGAAAAACTTAACGCCCCTAATAAAATTTTATTTTATCTTTTAAATTTAAAAAAAAATAATAAAATAATGTGAAAAGGAGAGGTGATCTTAGGTGGCAAGAGATAATTGGTTCGGGTTTGTGTTGCACAACGTTATGAACATAACGCTTCGGTCGATTTTGGCAAGATGGCGCCCCCGCGTAATGGTGTTGGGGGCGCTATCTTTGAATTCGTGCTTCGAAACACGCCCCACTACATATGGTCTAATAGGATTAGGATGTAATCCATCAATTAATTGTTTCAGTTCGCTGTTGTTTTCATCACACGGAGCAAAACACACACACGTCAAACATTATCAACACCAAAAGAAGATGATATCACATATTTGGAACCATATTGAAGCATAATAAAGTTGCAGGTTACCTACATTAAAAGCTAGAAGATGATATCCCATATTTGGAACCAAATTGAAGTATTCCATACCTGTCAGGTTCGGTCTCGGGTATTCCATTCCAAGGACCGATGCCCGACCTTCTCCATAGGTCCAGTCTTCGGCTCGTAATTTTTAAACGATCTTGGATAGCGGGTCGGGTTGGGTATTACACGGGTCGGGTCGGTTTTGGCACAATGCTCACCCATATATTGAGCGGTATTAAATACCGAAGATACCGGTACTGAAACTGTATTGGTGCCGAAAATACAAATACCGGTTTATTTTTTGTACCAAGTTTTGGCGATTTTTGATGGTGGTATTTTCGGTATCGGTATCAGTTCGCTAGCGGTTCAAGTCACTATTTTACCTTTTTTTTATCGGCGAACAACTGTGTGGCAACCACCCTTGCGGGGCGTCGTGCCCAAGAATCGACTACTCGACCTCCAGCAGCCCCCGCCTTCTCCCGATGCGCGGAAACCCGAGCCCCACCCGCCCGAAGGCACGACAGTGTTATAGAACTCGGTAAACCTCGTCGCCCGTCAGATTCAAACCGGCGCCACCCGTATTCGATCTTCACCCGGATACCAAACCATAAATGTTGGAAGTGGGGATCAAACATTTGATCACATAGGTGAAACAAAAGCCACTCCACCACTCCACCACTATGGATGTATAAGTCACTATTTTACCTTAAAATACCGATACCATACCGTGTATTTTCCTTATCGATGCCAAGTGTTGACCAAAATCAGTATTGGAATCGGTTTTGTACGGTATGGTGCTCATCCATATTATCAACCGGTGGTCTATGATTTTTTAAACAATATTTAAGCCATGTTATCTTTTACCTATGTATTCCTCAATATTTTCCCTCTTATATCTCTAAATATATATTATGTTTTAAAGATTTTCAAACATACTATTGCAATGTGCTTATTTTTGTCAAGGTTTCGATGTAAATGTTATTCGGTATCGAGGTGTTGATTAGTATATAAAAATATACAAGTCATTCGTACATTAATGTAAATGTCTTTTGATGATCAATTGATTACAAAATAGTGTTGCATTTCAAATACCGAAATTGTTTGTTAGATTAAAAAACGTTTTTTTAAGTTAACATGATTTTTAACCATTTTGTTGCCTATTATTTAGAAAATCAGAGAGTGAGGTACAATAAACTAATATACTAAGCAGTATACTTTTGTTAAGTAAAGATCAAATATAAATGAGCTTAACCTACTAAACATAAGAAGTGAAGGTTGAAATTTTTTTTTGTCCCAACTGCTTAAGCATGATCTCTATTTGTATTATCTTTCCCTAAGCATCTTCTATTTCAAGGTACTGTTATTTTATCTGTTATCTTTGATTAATATACCTTCATATATCTCTTTAGTACATTAAAATGGAGTAAAGTATTCACTTTATTAGCACTCCATAGCCATTTATATTTCTCTATTTTAATATTTACAAAAGCCTCTCTATTGAAAGTAATGAACATTTGACTAGTCAAAGTCTTCCTTCACTTGTGCCTTCAAGATTTATGCCCAAAGACTAGCACATTGACTTGTGCCTTTAGATTAGCTCCTTTCTTATTTTACTATTTTCCATGAATGTATTTATAGGAGATTATTTTCTCCTTTACTATTGTACCAAACCAAACATTATAATAAAATAACATCTTTCATATTCTCTCTATATTTCTTATACGAAATCACCTTGCAGTTTTGAGAGTCGTTGGCGTTTAGAGACCGAGCAGCCCTCCCGCTGCAGGGCTTAAATAAATAAATAAAATCAAATAGAAAATCGCTTCCGTTGAATTTCTATATGGTATCAGAGCAGTGTTTCTGATCCTGCTCATAAAAAAAATTGTTTTTTCTACCTTTTGAAAGGAGATGAATTTAAAAAAAAAAATAAAAAATAAAGGAGGCAATGAATGGGCGAAAGCAAGATGGAGAAAAACGAAGACAAAAAAAAAAGCCGGGTTCCTTGAACCCGCAAAACAAGAAAAGTCAAGTTCTTTGAACTCGCAAAAAAAAAGGTCGAGTTTTTTTTAACTCGCGAGAAGAAAAGTCAAGTTCTTTTGAACTCGCAAGAAAAGTCGAGTTCTTTGGACTCGCAAAAAGAAAGTCGGGCTCTTTGAGCTCGCAAGGAAAAGTCGGGTTTGTCGAACTCGCGAGAAAAGTCGGGTTCCTTGAACTCGAAAGAAGAAAAGTCGGGTCATTTGAACCCGCAAGAAAAAAGTCGGGTTCGTCGAACTCGCGAGAAAAGTCGGGTTCCTTAAACTCGCAAGAAAAAAAGCCGGGTCATTTGAACCCGCAAGAAAAGGAAAGTCGGGTTTCTTAAACCCGCAAAAAAAAAGTCGGGTTCCTTTGAGCTCGCAAGAAAAGTCGGGTTTGCTGAGCCCACGAGAAGAAAAGTCTGGTTCGTTGAGCTCGCAAGAAAAGAAAAGGCGGGTTCGTTAAGCTCGCAAGAAGAAAAGTCGGGTTTTAAACTCGCAAGAAGAAAAGTCGGGTTTCAAACTCGGAAGAAGAAAAGTCGGGTTTATTGAACCCGCAAGAAGAAAAGTCGGGTCCAAATCTATGAGCCCGCAAGAAAAAAAACACTCCAACTTGAAGAGGAGTGTTCAAAAAAAAAAAATATTACTTGGTAAGTTGGGCGTTCGTAACCTTCACGCTCCAACTTGAGGGGGAGTATTGAAAGTAATGAACATTTGACTAGTCAAAGTAATACTTCTAGTCAAAGTCTTCCTTCACTTGTGCCTTCAAGATTTATGCCCAAAGACTAGCACATTGACTTGTGCCTTTAGATTAGCTCCTTTCTTATTTTACTATTTTCCATGAATGTATTTATAGGAGATTGTTTTCTCCTTTACTATTGTACCAAACCAAACATTATAATAAAATAGCATCTTTCATATTCTCTCTATATTTCTTATACGAAACCACCTTGCAGTTTTGAGAGTCGTTGGCGTTTAGAGACCGAGCAGCCCTCCCGCTGCAGGGCTTAAATAAATAAATAAAATCAAATAGAAAATCGCTTCCGCTAGATTTCTATACTCTCTTCAAACAAAATTTTTAGCAAAATGAACAATTGTTATCATCCAAAATCGAGAAAATTAATTATTAACAAAACTAACCTAATTTACTCTTTGCCTTCTCTAACATCATACACAAAATACCAAATCATGCATCAATAGGCTATGAATCGCTTGTACACATCGTAAATGCCACATGCTAGGAAATACGAAGATGAGAGTAAAACCAATTCTCCGGCTACCACCCATTTATCTTGATTAACCACATTTGCCCATACACCCCAAAAGCCTAGTCTGGTGGGTGAAAGAGCCTATTTGATCTATAAACCCCACATTTGTCCATACAACCTATGTAGCACAAATCTCGTACCTTGCAATGATTTCAATTTATAACAACCCCCCCCCCCCCCGCGGCGGCGGGAGAGCATAAGTAGTAGTGTTGAGAGTGAAGAATCCAGGGACAATAAAACTGCAATTTAGTTATAGTTTTCAAGCTTAACTAGTTTCCACTTTCCACACCACACCTTATTCTTAATTCAAGTTCTCATCATGTGTTTACTGTTCTCTTCATCTTCCTCTGCATTTGAAAATTGCCACTAAACCAGAACAAGAATATCCACCCTATTTCTTGCTCTAATCTTCAACAATATTCAGCGAAGCACCATTTTCCATATCCGGTGAAACAAGGATAAACCTTTGGTTGAACAAACAAAGCAGAACCATCCCATTATAGGGTCGGATGCTTGCAAGGTAATTGATCTATTCATTTTCAATCATTGTATTAGATATGTTCGGCACTTATCTAGTCAGAAAACAAGCATTAGACCGATTTGCATTCATGTCTGATAGAGCCGATTCAAGATGGCAAATCTCCAAGAATTTTGAAGGCAAGAAGAGAGTTTCGGGACAACTTTCTGATAAATTTATCCAGTACATAAGTTAAAGACGGAAAAAGAAAGTTAAGTACCTCCTAACATCTACAAATTCATGCATGCAGTAACAGAAATCATGAAATAACGGAAAACATGGACTTATTCTTCTACCCACTAACTTTGACATGATCTTGATGACTCCAATTTGATTTGAGCATTTGTCAATCTTCCAGCCTTGCAGGCTTCTTTGGTTGTCTTCTGGGTCGGTCCTTTGCGAGCCCACTGGTGGTAGGTGGCCCATAGACGGTATTATGCAGGGCTGCATCAATGCCCCAGGTACATATTAGTCATAGACATTGTAGCAGTGGTTATTATGTGTGTTGCTCACTGTTGCAAAAATCGGCCTAGGCGGCGCCTAGGTGCTAGGCGGTGAAGAAAATCGGAATTAGGCCCTAGTCGGAGATCTAGGCGTTTTGGCCATTAGGTGGGCCTAGGCGGTGATTTTATTTATTTATTTTTATTTTTTTATTAAATTTCTAAGTATTATGTGTATATATCTAAGTATTTATAAGTATTATGTGTATATATGTTAACATATTTTCAAAAAACACCTAAATTCGTGTGTGTGTATATATATAAAATACGTATAAAATACCAAAACGCATAATTCCGCCTAATTTCCGCCTAGTCCCTAGGCTGGACCTCACCGCCCGCCTAGCGCCTAGAGCCTTTTGCAACCTTGGACTGTTGCTTAATTCCCTTTTGCCCAACCAACCACCCCTCATGGAATGAGATAGATTTAAATTTCATCATACAAATTTTAAAAATAAAGAGAGAACTAACCGGCTTCATTACCAATCAAGCAATCATGGGGGAAGTACCACATGTTCTTTAAACACTTTCTCCTTTTCTTACTTCGCTTGTTTTCCTTTATGTAATTAAGTATGTCGTAGTGTGTCCAAGGGTGTAACCATGTATCTGGTTTAATAGCAGCAGCACACTTGAAGTTACTTAAAAACACTGCATGATCTCTTATTGTCCTTTCCGAATTCACCCATTTCAATTCACCAAAATCAACTTTAATAGCCGCAAACGCATCTTTTGATGCATCCACCAAATAAAGGTTGTCACTTGAACTTACAAATTCCAGCGAACTCCATAATCTCCTACCGTCTGTCCATGGAAAATCCTTCATTTTTGAGTGAGGTTAAAGTGGGCTGTGGAGTAAGCCTCAGTTCACATAAATCATTGAACAAGTCTATCGTATATACCTTTCCCTTGAAAAAATGTAAATCATAGATGAGATAAGGGTATGAGACATAATACCACCGGCCTTGTTCACCAGGTAAAGAGAAAGCTATTTTAGCTGAACCTGTGATTACCACAAACACCCACCCGGACATTGATGGTGAATAGACAAGAATGCCCCTGATATATTTTGGATATATAGACACATAAAAGGGGAATCCTAGGAAACGAAGTTCTTTCCTTGTGAAGGGATTCACAAGCAAGAAATCGCGTGTTTCCAACTCAAAAAATATCAAGTAGCCACAAGTTATGCCAACACAAATGCTGCCATTAGAATGGGAAAAGGTGGTCCTCAACTTTCTTCTTTTGTAGTCCTTTAAGTAACACACTTTTTCATTCAAACGAGAAGAGATGGATAAACACATGGGTTGTTTAGACATCATAAATGTATTCCATTTAGAGATCGCAAGTGATCTCCATGACTTGCAGACACTACTGAAAGCAGCAAAATCAAAAAGTCCCAAGTGCATCATTATTAAGAATAGTAGATCATGGTCAAGGTCTGACCATAGTCTTCTGGTCATGCTTCTAGTATTGGCCATTCCTGCACTTGCAAAAGAACGATTATAATCCAACCACTTGGTAGATGCAAAATTCCACATAATAACAAAGGAAGAAGCATATAAGAATGCTACACTTCTCAAATCTAATCAAATCTTACAAATGGCATCAAGACTATATTTGTAATTTTCTTTTTGGGGATGAGTGTTGATTTCTAACCAACCCAAAAAGGTAAGCTCGCGATAAAAATGTAACTTTTTGTAAAAACAAGTAAAATACTAAATCTTTCATGTGAGAATCCAAGTGTTAAATGCATTGATTAATCACACAAATCACAATAGCTCATTTTGCAAATTAAATTACAGCTTCAGTAACCAAATTAACAGATCGTTACACGTCGAATCAATCAAGTGTAAAAATTCATATCAGGTCAGATTAGGCTAGGCTAAAAAAGGCTGATGGTAAAATGATCAGATTACTACACTGAAATCTAATCAAAATATCAGATTTGGTAACAATTTAAGTAGCCATGTTATACCTGCAAATCTGAAATTGCAAAGGCGCGGTGCCAACGTTGACGGTAGAGTTGGGGTGGGCGAAGAACTCGAACAAAATGTGATTAGCGAGGAGGCACAACAGAAACATAAGACTGTGAAATCCGAAATGAATGCTATAAGTAGGGTTATATTTGAATGAGAAATTACAAGAATGCCCCTCAATAAAAGAAGTGTGAGTAGGCGTGACTTCACATGTGATCATTGCGCCTCTGCGGCTCCGCTACACAATCCTCATAGTATGAGTGTTTAAGTATATAAGAAGTGATCAGACAACGAAGTGGTCAATTAAATCCAAAAGGCTCCAAAGCACAACATAGAAAGTTACAGAGTTACATTATATATTTCTCAACAAAGATCAAGATATATCATTCCACAACCAATTAGTGGGCCAGTGGCTATGATTTTCTTTCCATAATCAAGTCACTCAATTATAATGAATCTAACGTGGATATAGTTAAGAACCATCAAACTGGAGTAACATGTTTATGTTTTTTCAATATGATTTATTCAACTGTCAAAACTTTTATTATAACAAGTAGTCAAGTACTCAGGCATATGATATGCAATCCACCGTAACATCCTATAACAGATATGTACATTGCAAGGGGAAAAGCAGGATTACGAAAATTATTCAAAATCATATACGAAAAGAAACATACCCGTACATGATCGAATTCACTGCAGCAAACAAACGGCACAAGCTCTCCATCGAGGTAAATGAATTATAAAATACTTAAGATGATTAAAGGATAAATAAATTCAGACAATTATAGCAACTAAATACACAATCCATTAGCACCACACTTCAACTTACCTGAGAAAACTGCATATTCTCCTGTAATTTCTGGCAGCACCCGTCTCATTTGACAAAATCAAGTTCAACGGCATGGTAATGATATACAAGAAAGCAACCCATCAGAAAGAAGTCTTCATTTTCGGTAGCGTTAATCATAATATGTGTGTGTAAAATCCCTTGAAAACATGCAAATGGGATCATTGGAGTAGAGATGATTTCATAAACATATATATTAGATAGTGTAACTGACCTCCATGATTTGCAGAACACAACTGAATGAAACAAAATCAATGAATCCATGTTGCATCATTTTTTTAAAACAACACATCACGGCTAAGATTTGACCATGATGCTGAACCTGTCGTAATTCTTTCTGCTAGATGTATCATAATTTTGGTTTCTACTTAATCATCCAAGCCATTCCCAAACTTGCAAAAGTATAGTCATCACTGGAGCTCTTGGTACATGCAAAATCCATAAAAGATACAAAAGTTAGAATTGTCAATTGAGATATGCCTATTGCACTCACACGCATCAGTTTCAGTAGCACAGAGCCGAAAGCAAATTTGGCTATTTGAAACCTCCCAATTATAACAAACAATGAGAATACAAACTAGCGGCGCTTCTGCACCTGGTGTGCTTTTAAAAACACAGCTAAAAAGTCAAAGCTTTCATGAGACAGTAATATGTTCTTCAAAGCACAACTGATTTCTATACAGTGATCGAATGGTAATAAGCATCAAAGTTAAAATTTGTAATTTGTTGGTTGCAAATTGCAATAGCCAAGTTATTATATCTTTATTAAGTGAGGAGCTTTAAATAAAACACTTTTATTAGTGAAGGGTGGAGACAATAGGCTTTATGCACTCAAAAGAGAACTTTTTATACACATAATTTCAAATCCTCAACTACAGTAACAAATACAAATTAAAAGGATTAGCCAGGGCAGAATTCAGCACAGGATCCAGCAAAAGTGCGAAGAAATTTTCCGATAGTATCAACTGGGATGACTATAAAGATCACAGTATAACACATTAATCGGTTAACCAATTCATGTTTCAAATAAAAGATAAAATCACATTACTCGAAAAGAAGATTAAATGTGCATCGGACTAAAGGGTATCAATTGGATGTCTATAATATCCATCATACAAATAATAAAAGTTACTAAAAACACAAAACAATTCATAAAGATAATGGTGGAATATGCTAGCCATGAGTGAATCTACATCTACATCTACATCTTCTACACTATATAATAAAAGAAAACACATGAGGGACACATGGCACTCCCTCATGAATTCTCTCATTTTATTATCTAATTAATACATTAAACTCAAATTTAATTATAATAATTGATTTGCAAAACCATCATATAAGTTTATTAAATTAAATTTTAGTAATTATATTAATAATCATAGTTGTAACTGAAATCTACATCTACATCTACATCTACATCTACTCTATATAATAAAAGAAAACACATGAGGGACACATGGCACTCCCTCATGAATTCTCTCATTTTATTATTTAATACATTAAACTCAAATTTAATTAATAATTTATTTGCAAAACCATCATATCTACATCTATCTACACTATATAATAAAAGAAAACACATGAAGGACACATGACACTCCCTCATGAATTCTCTCATTTTATTATTTAATACATTAAACTCTAATTTAATTATAATAATTGATTTGCGAAACCATGATATAAGTTTATTAAATTAAATTTTAGTAATTATATTAATAATCATAGTTGTAACTGAAATCATTAATAAAAAGAAAACACATGATTCTTTTTTATATAACATATTTATATTTATGTATTATTAACTTTGAATTTAAATCATGTACCTTAGATTAACCCATTTTTAAAAAAAATTAATCTGTTATTCTAAGTTTAAAATTAATTTTGTTACAATATTTGACAAATGATTATTAAGTTTTATTATTTTGGACATTGTTTTAGATGTTAAACTATGTTCAGCAAATACATATTAAATTTAAATGCTTAAAATAGTTCAAAAGTCAAATAAACAAATTAATAATAACACAATGCAATTAGTCAAGCTTTTTTGTGAGACTTTTATATTGTTGAAAACAAATAAATAAAATAAATCAATCAACATTAAAACTTGGATGATTGAACTTGGGACGAGTTCAAATTCATGTGGACTGCTTGCTTCAGGCTCCTCTCGTTCGGATTTCTCGTTCAACATTTTGCAGTGATAATTAGATCAAAACAGCATGCTGAAACAATGAACGAAGGTATGTCAAAGGCGAATGAAGGTTCCTCTAGGGTTTCTATTCCGGCATCAATTCAAAGGCGATTAACGAAGTTTTATGTTACTAATCTTCCAGATCGATGTAGTGGTAACGATCTGGCGGGGTTTGTTCGAGTCCATGCAGAGATTTATGATCTTTATATTGCCAGGAAGCGAGATAAGATGGGTAACAGGTTTGGTTTTCTTTCATTACTTGACGTTAAGGATGTAAAAGAGATGGAGAAAACGTTGTCGAATGTTAGGATGGGTGAGTTTAAGCTTCGTGTCAATGTTGCTCGGTTTTCTTTAGAAGAAGGGGAGATTGAAACAGATCAATATGGCTGTTCGTGATTGTGGTAAATCTAATGGCGTGTTTGAAGTAAAGAACAATGCTTTCGTTGGGTCATCATCATTTAAGGATGCGTTTCTGGGGAAGTCGGATCCTGTGGTGGAGGAGAAGTTAGTTATTATTCCTGATGATTTCAAAGCGTATGATCATGTGAAGGTTAGAGCGGTGGTCGTTCAAATGGCTGATTTTAAATCCCTTAAAGAAGTGGGGGAACATGTTTGGTTGTTGTCCGATGGGTGTGGTACGGTGCAATATCTCGGAGGGATGTATGTGTTGGTATCGTTTCAACATGAAGATCAGTTGCTAAGGTTCTCTACGGTTGCTAAAAGTCGTCACAACATCTTCTCTTCTGTCGATAGGTGGGTGGGACAATCTTTGCCTTTTGAACGCCTTGCATGGCTTAAGGTTCAAGGAATTCCACTCCATCTGTTGGACAACCAAGTTATTAATCGTATTGGTGAAAGGTTTGGTAAAGTTATTCATGAAGGCAATCACAGGGAGATGGACGTTGACTTATCTTTTGATTATCTCGGTGTAATGCTCTCAAATGGTAAAAGAATTCAGGAGGAAGTTGTACTACAATGGAAAGGAAGGCGTTATCGGGTGTGGATGTCCGAGGAGATAGGGGAGTGGGATACGTCTATGATGCTAAGTTCAAAATCTAGTGGTGGCTCTGATCCGGTACAACAACAAACTATGGTAGTGGACCCGGTGACTCCGGTGGTCCAGCCGGTCAACGTGTGTGCTCCGACAAATTTGAACGCTGAGTCAATTATGGAAGATGCTGAATTTCCTACTATATTTCCAGATAATTTTAATGCGCAGTCAATTCCCCAGGAGGTTAATTTGGAAGGTGGTTATGGTAAATAATGGTGTAATATGTCTGGTGCGAAAATCACGAAGTAGACTGATTCTCTTACTTATAAAGGTGGTTTTAATGCAAATGGTTTGAAAACTAAAAGTCAAGAGCCTAATAATGGGCCAAGGGTTTCGAAGTTTATTAGTATGGATGAAAGGCCCAAAAGACATAAAAGGCCCAGGCTTGATATCCATGCTGAAAACCCAGATTTATTTGGGCTGGACTCTATTTTGGGAATTGTTGCAGATAAGGAGATGAGGTCCCCTTTGGAGGCCCAAAAGGAAGATGGTGAGGAGGCTTTTGTACAGCCCAACGGGTTGAAAATGATGATTCGCAGATACTACGTCGTTTGAAATGGACGACAATCAGGAGGATGATGTACCTCTGAAACATGCACTTGATGCGGAGGATGAACAGATACCGATGGGTCCACATGCGTCTGAGGTTTTTAAGGTTGTGTCGTCTACTATTAATATAGGGGGACGGCTAGGTGCAGAGATGATTAGTTTCCAAGATTTGGTTATGGAGGTTGTGCAAGAGGAAGGGGTACAATCAGGTATCCAATGAATTTCTTGACTGTGAATGTTAGAGGGTTGGGTTTCCAGGGGAAACAAAGTTGGGTTAAGGATTTGAAAAATAAATATTCGGTGGATTTTTTAGCTATTTAGGAATCCAAGATAACTAACATTACAGGTTTTGATGTCTCGAAATGTTGGGGTAATGGTAATTATGGGTTTGATGCGGTTGAAGCGTCAGGAAGATCAGGTGGTTTGATTAACTTGTGGAATTCTAATGCTTTTAAAAAAGTGGGTTCTATTGCAGATCCAAATTTTCTTGTTACTTCAGGTATTTTGATTGAAGATAATACTATTATGAACGTGCTTAACGTTTATGCTCCTCAGAGAGTTAAAGCTAAGCGGCTTTTGTGGGATAAGTTAAAGGAGGTTATTGGGGGTTCGAGCGGTCTTTGGGTAGTGTTAGGCGACTTTAATGCGGTGCGTTATATAGAAGAGAGGCGGAATTCCTTTTTTAATCATTTTAGTGCTGAAGACTTCAATGGCTTTATCTATGACATGAGGTTGCAGGAATATTGTATGCGGGGTAACAAATTCACATGCTTGTCAAAGAATGATGGGGTGTTCAAACTTAGTAAGATCGATCGTATTTTGGTATGTCAACAGTTCTTTAACAGGTGGCCGCTTGCTTGTCTTAGAGCTCTCCCTAGAGAGTTATCTGATAATTCTCCTGTTTTATTATCTATTGTGCAATCCAATTTCGGCCATAAACCTTTTCGTTGGTTCAATTCGTGGTTAGATAGGAAAGATTGTAAAGATGTGGTGATTGAAGCGTGGAATAAGGTTGATTATGTGGGTCGGCCGGATGAGGTGATCATGAATAAGTTTAAATATTTGAGAAGCGTTTTGAAAAAATGTGGGGAGAGGTCATTGCTAAAGAAGGCGAGGAGATGGATATGTACAGAAATGAAATACAAAGATTGGAATTAATTATGGAACAAAGGGAGCTAGAAGAGGAAGAGGTGTGTAACACCCCAACCGATGGCGGAATCATCGAGGTGCCACGTAGTGACGATTGTTCAAAAGCTCATGGTACTAAAATGTAAATATATGATTATTGAATATTGTTTTACAACATGTGAAATTAAATACAAGACAACAAAAATAAAGATAATTGATTGATTTAATCTAAGTCCAAAGTCCTATGTGAAGCATCAAGCAGCTTATCCTGAAACATGCACGAAAATAATTTTGTCAACATATGATGTTGGTGAGTACTACTTAGTTTTGTACATATAGTATAAGTTTAAAAAAATAGTACAATTCATGTGTCTAGCATCACCAAGGCATTATGTAAACACGCAAGTAACCAAACAAGACAAAGATCAAATGTAAAGTTTGTACAATGAAATTGATAATGAGCAACTCAACACGTGTGAGTCTAAAAGAGCACCATAACACAAAGTTATGTCTAAATGAGCACCGTAACATAAGTTACGTCTATGTGTAAAGAGCACCATAACATAAGTTATGTCTAGATGTATGATTTTGTATGTAAGCTACATTCATGTTCAAACATAAGCACAAAGATAAACAAGACACGTATATGAATTGTATACTTGTGCATGAATCACCCCAAAAGTTGTAAAAGTGAAAAAGGGGATAAGTAATACTCACCTTAGCAAGGTGTTAAGTCTTGTGTAATTGAATAAGTGTATTCCAACGTTGCCAAGTATCACCCTATGTATAATGTAATAAATAAGTCTAAGTCTATCTAGTCTATAAGTATTTTCTAGGGTTTCGAATTGGGGATGAGTATTTATTTGTTTAATGAACAAATTGTTTATTAAATATAAGAAATTTAATAAATAAATAAATAAAAGTCTTTTTGCAAATTTTTAAGTTGAATATAGTCACATCATAAGGTTTTAAGTATGAAAATAATTTTTTATAAAATTATTTTCTTGAAAATAGAATATTTAATCTATTTATTTCAAATTGTCAAAAATATGACTTTAATATCTAAAAATGTTAAAATTAAAGAATTCTTGAATTAAAAATTGTACTTCTGTTCAAAATGAATAGAAATAATTTATGTAAAATTTTGGTGCAAAAACATTGAAAAATGAATTTATTATGATGTATTTATGATTAAAACTAACAAAAATTGATTAAAAATACAAAATAAACGGTTTTTCTGAAATAAAAATATTTTCTGGAATGTTTAAGAATATACAAGTTTAGGATAATTTTTGTGAGATTTAATAAAATTGTTTAGATATTTTTATTGAATTTAATAAATATAAATGAATAAATTTGTATTATTAATAATATATATTAAATAAATTATTTTTGAAAAACTAAAAATTGTAAAATGAACTTTACCATTAGAAGGTCATACAGTATTTTTTGTAGAATTTATAAAACACTTTTAGTATTTAAAAACTATTTTAAAAGATTAAATATGTTAAGTATATATATAAAATGGCAAAAAAAAATATTTGTTGGTTATGGGAATCGAACCCGGGCCTCTGGCCGGTTCGGGTTTTTTCACAAGCGTGGCCACCAACTGAGCCACACCCTGAGAACGAGTTAAACTGGATTTAAAATAATTATATATGTTAAATGTGTTAGTTTTGATAATAGGTTTAAATAAGAAATAATAAAACAAGGTTGTGGGGTTCGAACCTTGGCCCATGGCCGGTTCAAGCTTCACAAACAAGTGGGTAAACCAACTGATCTAGATCAGTTGGTTGTTTTATCTTCTGTTCTAAATAATTATATACGCTACTAGCGATTTATGTTCTTCCCCAAATTCACCCAATTCGTGCCCTAATTATCCAATCTCATACAATTCGTGTTCAATAGCACCTAAATCTTTGGGGCTATTGTTCACAAAGTGCCGAAGGTTAAAACCCACAAAAGAAAGAACTTACAAAGAATCGCGATCGGGGTATACGAGCTTGTCAACGCAAAAACGTCAAACGCGATCAAAACTTCGATTTGCAGGTTGTGTTATCAGAAATTGAGAGTGGTGAGAGGTAATTCGGCGAGCTGTGATGGGATTGAGGTGTTCAATTTATAGGGTAAAGGTCCGGATGTTGATTTGGTAAATTTTGACTCGATGACGACGATACGCGGTTAATTGGTCGATAATTGGAAAGTTTTGACTGCAATTATGGACATAAAGGGTGCGACTCAGTCAACATAATCAATCCCTTTCCATATCAGAGCCAATTAATGCGTCAAGACTAGTGATGATGATGATCAACGCGTGCAGTTGACTTTTGTGGTCAACTGTTAAATTTTCAATTATGTTATATAATTATTATTGTGGGTTTCTAAACAGATTATTCATGTAGCTCAGTTGGTTTGAAGTATGTATTGAACCGGTTGTTGCTCGGGTTCGAGTCCCGGCATCAACGTTTTGTTTTGTTTTGTTTTTTTTTTAAACAGAGGGAAGGAGTGGTTACTTGGGCCTGGGCCATTAATTGGGCTGCGAAAATAATAAAAGGGTTTTAGTACAATGGTTTGGGTTGGGCTAGATAATGGGTTTCAAGTGAGTGTGTTCATAAATGTATATATATATATATATATATCTGAAATTTTATTATTATTATTATTATTATTATTATTATTATATATAAATAAAATGAAAAGAAAAGTGACGGATGTCACAAGGTGTGGGTTTGGGATGAGTGCAAAAAAGAAGTTATTCAAGCTGAGGAGTGGAAATGTAGAGACCTCCAACAACGATCTAGAGTTAAATGGGCTTCTAAGGGGGATGGAAATTCGGCGTTTTTTCATAGAGTTGTTAATGGGAGAAAAGCGGTTAATGTTATTCCGGGGCTTCTAGTTGAAGGGAGATGGGTTACTACACCGACTTTTGTTAAGAAAAATGTGTTTGAGTTTTTTAGAAAACATTTCTCGGATTCTTATCAGGAGCGGCCTCCTTTAACGTGTCAGGGGATCGGTAGGCTTTCGGTGGAGGATGGTGAGAGTTTGATTAGAATATTTTCCAAGGAAGAGATTAAATTGGCGGTTTGGGATTGTGGTCGGATAGAGCTCCCGGGCCAGACGGCTTTAACTTCATGTTCATTAAGACGTTTTGGTCTACCTTGGAAGATGATTTTTTTAATTTGTTTGTTGAGTTTTTTGATACAGGTACTATTGCGAGAGGGTGTAGTACTTCATTTATCACTCTTATCCCGAAGAATAAAACTCCGGTGGGGTTAAAAGATTATCGGCCGATAACCTTGATTGGAGTTATTAGCAAAATTATTTCAAAAGTTTTGGCGATGAGGATTAAGGAGGTGATTGGTAAAGTTATTTCTGATTCCCAAACGACTTTTATTAAAGGTCGTTTTATTTTGGATGGACCCCTTATTATTAATGAGATTTATGGTTGGCTTAAAAATAAGGGGAAAAAAGCCTTCATGCTTAAAATTGATTTTGAGAAGGCTTACGATAATGTTAATTGGGGATTCCTTTTATCTATTATGACGCAAATGGGCTTCCCGGATCGTTGGTGTACTTGGGTGAAAGGTATTTTGCACTCCGCTAGGTCCTCGGTGTTGGTTAATGGATCCCTTACGTTCGAATTCCAATGTCAAAAGGGTATTCGTCAAGGGGATCTGTCACACCCTCAAAATCCACTTGCGGAGTTTTACCGCGAGGCGCATGACAAACCAGGATCCAAACCAACGATCACAATAAACAAGTCTAAATGAATTAAAATGCAATTTCAAAACATAGTTTAAAATCCCGTTTACAGCGGAAGCTTATTCAAAACAATTATTCAATAATAAACCGATGTTCAATGTTTGTAAAATCATGCAACTCTAGCTAGACGCCGTGCAGACGCGTGCGCCCTAGTTCCATTCGTGCTACCTTAGCGACCTGAGAAAACATGTAAAAGTTTACGTCAGCACAAAAATGCTGGTGAGTTTACAGGTTTTGTATCCAAGTACCAAGTCCACCTGTCCATACTATAACAAATAGAAAACCAGTATACGCTAGCTAGGCGTACGTTTTGTTACTACCACGATTGGAAAACCATTACTAACGCGAATACCAAAAGTATGCCCGATGTATGTTCCTGTTGTTCCTGTTGTTCCTGTTTGAGACAATATGCACCCGCCGACCCTCCAAGTCGACGAGCGGGGTTGGTCACTCCCAATAGCGCTATTCACATTTCCCCGTTGTGCAAACCCGCACATTCATGGTTCCCCCCGGGACTTCCAAAGATCGTGTAGTACACAAGAGAAACCCATAGTATGACAGTAGTTAACAAATAATCGTTTTAACACATGTTTTCTCCCCCGAAAGTATGAAACCAGTTTAAAAGAGGGGCCGTAAACTCACCTTAAGTTGCGTTACTCCTTAACCCGAGTAAACCCAGCTGCTATGCTAGTCCCGTAAGCGGCGACCTAACATACGACAGTTACAAGTACTTAGACTAATAACCCGCAGGTTAATTAGTCCCTAGATGTCCAGACCATAACCAAGTTTGTTTGAAAACAACGTGACTGTTTAACTGACCCAAAGTACAAGACTCGACATCCCATTGGTGACCCGAGACTCCCCGTGTTATGTTTACGCTCCAAAACATACAATAACGCAAGTACACTTAACATACGTTAACGCACAACAAGTTATAGCACATAGTTCACGTATCACCGAAATACATCCAAATATATATTACCAAGTTATTAGACATGTTACGGGGTTCCTAGCATGTTACTACATGTCGAATCAGGTCTCGGAATGCTAATATACACTTACAGCAGCAGTACACGCGATTAGGGAGGCTAATCGCATGAAATGTCACGCGATCAGGGCTAATCGCCCCTAATATCATGCGAGTGGGGCTACTCGCCCTTGTTGTCACGCGATTGGGGGCTACTCGCCCCTAACACAGGCGAGTGGGGCTACTCGCCCCTAATACATGCGAGTGGGGCTACTCGCCCCTAATGTCATGCGAGTGGGGCCTACTCGCCCCTAACACAGGCGATTAGCAAGGCTACTCGCCTGTAACCTTGCTGTTCCGGTTTTTCGCGCGTTTAACGCTCCAAATCAGATCCAGAACGTGTGTAACTACCCAATATCATCCCAAACACTATCCTAAACATGTTTAACCCAAAATTCTTCGTTCAACCTCGTATAATCAGTCCTGCATGCAACCAAGTAATCCAAACACCAATTCACATAGCATGCAACATCATACTAACACATGTAATTATAACCCTAATAACCGATTACTGAGATTTCTAGCATCATAATATCAATATCAGTTCTGACCTAACATAATAACACATCAATCCATCATCATGAATCATAAAAACCCTAGCTTTCTAATCATACACACCCATAACGCATGTATATTAGTTATAATCCGATTAACAACCCTTATTGACGATTTTCAGAAAGCTTTTTCGTTTATGAACAGGTCTGGACCATTAGGGATTGATTAAAAACGTTTACAAAGTGTTATGGATGAGAATCAAACCTTAGGATTATGAAAGAATGATGGTTAGACCTTGAAACCTTGTGTTTTTGATCAAAATCGCCTTCCAGAGGTTGTTTATGTGTTTGGTGTAACACCCCAACCGGTGGCGGAAACATCGGGATGTCACGTAATGATGATTGTTCAGTAGCTCATGGTGAATAATAGATTCCATTAAATGATTTATATGAATTACATACAATAGTTCTAGAATTTGTACATCAAATTGAATGAAACTATACACATATCTTCAAGCATCAATACAAATCTTCAAGCAAATAGAACCTGAAACATGTTAAGTTGAAAATGTTTTGGGTCAACAAAAGTTGGTGAGAATTACATAGGTTTTTGATAATAGAATAAAAATGTTGTGCAATTCATGTGTCATGTCAATCTAGTCCATATGTGAGAACATACTAGAAATAAATCGAGTGCATAATCAACCCTGATGACTGTTATAATATGATACATACCATACGCTCATGGTCCACTTGAATATGTTATACGATAACAAACACCCACGCTACCTTTGTAGGAGGCACGTATCCGGGTGGGATTGTCAGTCCAATAGATCTATCAATGTATACCGTCGGCTTGATCAATGTTAATGATTATGCTAGAATGGTGCTTACTCTAATCATGCTCAAGACATAATGCAACATAGAAAACACATAGACACATTGATGATTGAATTGCAATAATGATGTTATAAACATGTTTCACCCCAAAAATGGTGATAAATAGAAAAGGGGCTATGTAAAACTCACCTTGGTAAAATGTTATATCTGTTGAGAAATGTGTTGACCAAATGTATCAAGTATCACCCTAAAAATGAGGTAATAAATATGTCTAAGTCTATCAAGTCTATAAATGTATAAGTTCTAGGGCTTCGAATTGGGGATAATTGCTCGTTTGATTAATATTAAAAATATTCGCCAATTGAGAGAAATTTAGTAAATAAATAACCAAAAATCTTTTTATGAAATTTAAACTTAAGATGGTTACAAGAATGTGTTTAAAGTGTAAAAATAATTTTTATAAAATTATTTTCTTTAAAATAGATTATTAAATCTATTTATTACACATTGTCAACTTTAACAAAAATAATTAATAATTACTAAAATTATAGAATTATCAGTTTAAAAATTATATTTCTGTTCTAAATGATCAGAAATAATTTGTATAAAATTTTGGTGTAAAAATATTAAAAATTGAATTTATTATGATTTAATTATGACTAAAACTAACAAAAATTGATTAAAAATATTAAATACATGATTTTTCTGAAATAAAAATCATTTCTGAAAAGTTTAAAGTTATAAAAACTTAGGATAATTTTTGTGGAAATTAATAAGATCGTTTTGATATTTTTATAGATTTTTATAAATAAAATAGAATAAAATTGATTTATTTATTATATATATTAAATAAATAAATTTTTGAAAACTAAAAATTGTAAGTTGAACTATTACATCAGATTAACACAAGATAATTTTTGTAGAATAAATAAAAGAGTTTTGATAATTTAAAATGAATTTATAAGATTATATGTATGTTTAATTCTTGTTTGTTTTTAAAGTAAAACACAAAAAAAGAAAGAAAAGAATCGCTACAGCCGGGGATCGAACCCGGGTAGCTCTGATATGGGGCTCCAGACACAACCAGCTGGTCCAAGCCACTGGTTGTGTTTGGATTCAGTTTATTACAAATAAATATCATATCAGGTTACATGTTTTTCCCCAAATATTAACAATCGTGCCCTAGCTATTTCAATTGATTCAATCACACAAGGTAAACCCAATTAAACTTAGGGTTTCTGTTGTGTATGAGCCGATGAACAAAACCCATAAAAAATATCAACTTACAAACGCGTTTTGAGCTCGGTTGATCGGTCAAACAAAAAAGTCAAGAATGCGATCGTTCATCATGAACAGCAGATTATACGAAGAAATTGGAGATGTAGAAAGGATTAGTGGCGAGTTGAGATGGTCTGGGTTGGTCCAATTTATAGTGATGGCATCTGGTTCGTATTATTGGCAAGTTTGACCAATGAGTTAATGTCAAACGCGTATATATTAGAAATTGGTCAATGATTGATTGTTAATAGCGTGTAATTAAAGTTGATTGGGGCCAATAATCAAGCTGTTGAGTCAATCCGTGATAATTATGCGTTAATCGTGCCAATTAATAGGTCAAAGATGGATGTTTTGCTGCTGCTGCTTGTTCGCTGTTTTAGGAAGGAAAGAAAGAAGAGACAGAGGCGGGTTAAATATAATTAAAGCTTGGATTAAAACAACAACACATCTGTGGCCCAGTGGTGATGGTGTGTGTTTGTGTGGAGGGTGGCACGGGTTCGATACCCGGCAGAGACAAACTCCTCTTTTTTTTTTTAAAATAAAGATGATAAGGGGGGTGTGTGGGCTTGATGGCTAGAGGGCTCGGGTTCTGGGCCGGATTCTTGGGCTGGTTGGGCTGGAATATTATTTAGTTAAGTTGGGTTTGGGTTTTGATTTGTAACATAACTCTAAAAAAAGAAAACTGATTTTTGTGTCATAATAATATTATTATTATCATTATTATTATTATTATTATTATTATTATTATTATTATCTATGCATATATATATATATATATAAGTTGTGTGGTAGGAAAAACTTAGGCACGTTATATAATGAACGATAAAATAAATATATATATATATAAAGTACGTTTAAAATTTGGGAAAAAAATTTCGCGATGTTACAGTCTCCCCTACTTTTGGAAACTTCGTCCCGAAGTTAAAAGGAAACACCAGGTTTGCAATTGGTCAACTGCCGAATACCTTAATAAAATTTCACACTACCTTAACGTACCTGTAAATTCATGATTACGTTCCGGACCGTAATTACCAATTTACCTTACATTAGGGTTTTGCGTCCTTTTATCACTTTACCGATTGTTGAGCAGATCTGATAGTCCCCACCAGTCGTTGAGCAGGTGGTAGGGCCTCTCCCGACTGTTGGAAAGACATGATGACCTCTACCAATCGTTAAGTAGATTGTTTGGTAGTCAACCATTTGTTGTACAAGTAAGCACGTATGATCATAGATATATCAATCAGTTCACATTCAAACAAGCATGCACACAAATGTTATGATAATACTCGAATTTATTACTTGAATCAAAAGCGCCATTACATAGAATTGAAAGCAAACAACATTTAAATGGTGGGACTTGTTGTTAAGTAGCTGGAGGGTCTTGATCTCGATTTAGTTTAGGGCATCGGTTACGGTAGTGATTTGGGTCCCCACATTCATAGCATTGACCATAGTTGTATCGATTAGGATTATCAGCCTGAGCAGGGTTGGTGGGTTGATTAGGGTTTGGGGTCTCGCGACATGTGTTGACCAGATGGCCATACCTACCACAATTGGTGCATACGCGACATGCTGAAACAGTGGGATGATGTCGGTTGCATGTGTTACACAATGGAAAGTTTCTTGTATAAGGCTTCTTGTTAGAGGCTTGTGTAGTGAGGTTTACATTAGGATTCCTGGTCTTACGCTTCTGGTTCTTGGTAGTTACCGCGGTCACAATACTTGTTTTCTCGCTTTTCCGAACTAGGGTTCCGTTCTTCATGTGATCGCCATTTCCATTTCCATTGTTGTTCCCATTCATTGGGATGACTTGAGCCAACAAGTTAGAAACCAGAGTTGTGATTTGTTGTGCCAATTGTTGAGAGATAATCGTAGCTAGTTGGGCGTCACCTCCATTGTTGTGGTTAGTGTTGTGGTCGTGGTTGTGGTTGCTGCTCTCTTCTTCATGATTGTCACCACTGTTAATGCGAGTGTTGTGGCGTGGAGACATGATCTGTAAGGGACACAATGAAGTCTCAATGAGGCATGGAATGAATGAGGTAATATAAGGAATGTAATCATTTATTCATTAATTAAAACGAATAAACGAAAACGTTGACTTATCAAAGATTCCAGATTCTAATAACATATGAAGACATGCTTTAGCCTATAAGTGAACACTCATCCCGAGAATTCCCAGGTAGACATCCGGGTCCCTCGTCTGATTGGGATATATGCGCAATGCCAGCCTAGACAGAAGACTCAGAATACAGGCGTTCACCCTTCCAGATTGCACGTGTTCGTTATTAAAATCTAGAACTTCGACGAGATCTCAAGGGGGTTCAGGTTTAACCTGAGGATTTTGTCCTATCAATCTAAGAGTAGATCCACTGATGGAGAACAACCTTCTTGTAAGGATGAAAGTAGGGATAAGAAGTAGGAGGAAGATAGAGAATAGCAAGTAAAAGAAGCAAGTACTTGTTAAATCCTATGGTTATAGACTAGATTATTTTTCTAATAACCTAATTCCCTATAACCATGGCTCTGATACCAATCTGTAACACCCCAACCGGTGGCGGAAACATCGGGATGTCACGTAATGATGATTGTTCAGTAGCTCATGGTGAATAATAGATTCCATTAAATGATTTATATGAATTACATACAATAGTTCTAGAATTTGTACATCAAATTGAATGAAACTATACACATATCTTCAAGCATCAATACAAATCTTCAAGCAAATAGAACCTGAAACATGTTAAGTTGAAAATGTTTTGGGTCAACAAAAGTTGGTGAGAATTACATAGGTTTTTGATAATAGAATAAAAATGTTGTGCAATTCATGTGTCATGTCAATCTAGTCCATATGTGAGAACATACTAGAAATAAATCGAGTGCATAATCAACCCTGATGACTGTTATAATATGATACATACCATACGCTCATGGTCCACTTGAATATGTTATACGATAACAAACACCCACGCTACCTTTGTAGGAGGCACGTATCCGGGTGGGATTGTCAGTCCAATAGATCTATCAATGTATACCGTCGGCTTGATCAATGTTAATGATTATGCTAGAATGGTGCTTACTCTAATCATGCTCAAGACATAATGCAACATAGAAAACACATAGACACATTGATGATTGAATTGCAATAATGATGTTATAAACATGTTTCACCCAAAAAATGGTGATAAATAGAAAAGGGGCTATGTAAAACTCACCTTGGTAAAATGTTATATCTGTTGAGAAATGTGTTGACCAAATGTATCAAGTATCACCCTAAAATGAGGTAATAAATATGTCTAAGTCTATCAAGTCTATAAATGTATAAGTTCTAGGGCTTCGAATTGGGGATAATTGCTCGTTTGATTAATATTAAAAATATTCGCCAATTGAGAGAAATTTAGTAAATAAATAACCAAAAATCTTTTTATGAAATTTAAACTTAAGATGGTTACAAGAATGTGTTTAAAGTGTAAAAATAATTTTTATAAAATTATTTTCTTTAAAATAGATTATTAAATCTATTTATTACAAATTGTCAACTTTAACAAAAATAATTAATAATTACTAAAATTATAGAATTATCAGTTTAAAAATTATATTTCTGTTCTAAATGATCAGAAATAATTTGTATAAAATTTTGGTGTAAAAATATTAAAAATTGAATTTATTATGATTTAATTATGACTAAAACTAACAAAAATTGATTAAAAATATTAAATACATGATTTTTCTGAAATAAAAATCATTTCTGAAAAGTTTAAAGTTATAAAAACTTAGGATAATTTTTGTGGAAATTAATAAGATCGTTTTGATATTTTTATAGATTTTTATAAATAAAATAGAATAAAATTGATTTATTTATTATATATATTAAATAAATAAATTTTTGAAAACTAAAAATTGTAAGTTGAACTATTACATCAGATTAACACAAGATAATTTTTGTAGAATAAATAAAAGAGTTTTGATAATTTAAAATGAATTTATAAGATTATATGTATGTTTAATTCTTGTTTGTTTTTAAAGTAAAACACAAAAAAAAGAAAGAAAAGAATCGCTACAGCCGGGGATCGAACCCGGGTAGCTCTGATATGGGGCTCCAGACACAACCAGCTGGTCCAAGCCACTGGTTGTGTTTGGATTCAGTTTATTACAAATAAATATCATATCAGGTTACATGTTTTTCCCCAAATATTAACAATCGTGCCCTAGCTATTTCAATTGATTCAATCACACAAGGTAAACCCAATTAAACTTAGGGTTTCTGTTGTGTATGAGCCGATGAACAAAACCCATAAAAAATATCAACTTACAAACGCGTTTTGAGCTCGGTTGATCGGTCAAACAAAAAAGTCAAGAATGCGATCGTTCATCATGAACAGCAGATTATACGAAGAAATTGGAGATGTAGAAAGGATTAGTGGCGAGTTGAGATGGTCTGGGTTGGTCCAATTTATAGTGATGGCATCTGGTTCGTATTATTGGCAAGTTTGACCAATGAGTTAATGTCAAACGCGTATATATTAGAAATTGGTCAATGATTGATTGTTAATAGCGTGTAATTAAAGTTGATTGGGGCCAATAATCAAGCTGTTGAGTCAATCCGTGATAATTATGCGTTAATCGTGCCAATTAATAGGTCAAAGATGGATGTTTTGCTGCTGCTGCTTGTTCGCTGTTTTAGGAAGGAAAGAAAGAAGAGACAGAGGCGGGTTAAATATAATTAAAGCTTGGATTAAAACAACAACACATCTGTGGCCCAGTGGTGATGGTGTGTGTTTGTGTGGAGGGTGGCACGGGTTCGATACCCGGCAGAGACAAACTCCTCTTTTTTTTTTAAAATAAAGATGATAAGGGGGGTGTGTGGGCTTGATGGCTAGAGGGCTCGGGTTCTGGGCCGGATTCTTGGGCTGGTTGGGCTGGAATATTATTTAGTTAAGTTGGGTTTGGGTTTTGATTTGTAACATAACTCTAAAAAAAGAAAACTGATTTTTGTGTCATAATAATATTATTATTATCATTATTATTATTATTATTATTATTATTATTATTATTATTATCTATGCATATATATATATATATATATAAGTTGTGTGGTAGGAAAAACTTAGGCACGTTATATAATGAACGATAAAATAAATATATATATATATATATAAAGTACGTTTAAAATTTGGGAAAAAAATTTCGCGATGTTACATTTGGGGCGGTTATGGGACGACTAGGGTTGATATTAGGAAGTTTAGGAGGTTAAGCATTGTATTTATAGGTGTTTCTAGTCGTCCAGCACGTTACTAGCGATTGTGCAGCTCCTATACGCGATCAGGAATGCTAATCGCATGAAGGTTCACGCGATTAGGCCTAATCGCCTATACCTTCACGCGATTAGCCACCAATCGCCCCTGATGTTGCCTACTCGCCTCCCCTATGGGCGATTAGGCTTCCTAATCGCCTGTAGGGGTTAATCTCGTGTGTTTTGCGCGTTAAACCCCGTTTTAACATATGTTAACACATATTAATGTACCGACAAGTCACATAATGATTGTAAACACATAACACAAGTAAATACACATATTTACACTCGTTCACCAATTCCCGGGACTCGAGACTCGTACGTTCCGTATGCCCTGACGATCCTACCGATCGTCACCGTTTGTACACTTGGTTAAGGACCGACATCTAATGAACCTCTAGACCAACATCCAATGATCCTCTAGACTAAACCAATAGTTCCCGAACTATAACCCGACTTAACTAACCCAGTTAAGTACAATATACGCATGACTCGCTAAGGTAGACTTTCATCTAGACAACGTTGTTAACCAGAATTTGCTGGGTGTCACATCATCCCCACGTTAAAAGAATTTTCGTCCCGAAAATTGCACAAGTACCAAAAAGAACAAAAGAATAACGAAGGAAACAAACAAAAAAAGATAGAAACCAAGAGAGAGATTTACCCGAGTTGTCACATCATCCCCACGTTAAAAGGAATCTCGACCCGAGATTCATTCAGCTGCCGAAGAGACATGTCTCGACTCGAACGCTTCCTTAGGAAAGAGATGAGGATACTTAGACTTCATCTGATCCTCCCGTTCCCACGTATACTCCGGTCCCCGGTTCGAGTTCCACCGAACCTTAACGATACGAATCTTGCTGTGACGCAGGCTGCGAATCTTGTAATCAAGGATCTCTACAGGTTCTTCCACAATCCGAAGACGATCATCAACCTTGATCTCTTCCAGTGGAACGATGAGAGACTCGTCAGCCAGACACTTCTTCAAGTTTGACACGTGAAAGACGTTATGTACGTTACCGAGCTCCGTCGGTAGATCAAGTCGATATGCCACCGGCCCAATCCGTTCCAGGATCGTAAATGGGCCGACATATCGCGGATTGAGTTTGCCACGCTTCCCAAAGCGTATGACGCCCTTCCACGGTGAGACTTTTAGAAGTACCTTGTCGTTGACTTGGAATTCCAGTGGTTTGCGACGCTGATCAGCATAACTCTTTTGTCGGTCCCGTGCCGCCGCCAACCGATTTCGAATCTGTACGATCTTTTCCGAAGTTTCGTACACTAGTTCAGGCCCAGTGAGTTGACTCTCACCCACTTCAGCCCAACAAAGAGGAGAACGGCATTTCCGTCCGTACAGTGCTTCGAACGGAGCAGCCTTGATGCTCGTGTGATAACTGTTATTGTACGAGAATTCTACCAACGGCAGATGAGCTTCCCAACCCTTGCCAAAATCGATCACACATGCCCGCAGCATGTCTTCTAAAGTTTGAATCGTACGCTCACTCTGACCGTCAGTCTGTGGATGGTAAGCCGTACTCATGTCTAGTTGGGTACCCAAAGCCTTGTGCAAAGACTTCCAGAAGTGAGAAGTAAAATGGGAGTCACGATCCGAGATAATAGAAACTGGTACCCCGTGTTTAGAAACAACTTCTTTCAAGTAAAGACGAGCCAAACGATCCATGGTGTCGGTCTCCTTAATAGCAAGAAAATGAGCTGATTTCGTCAACCGATCGACAATCACCCATATCTTGTCGTTCCCGCTTGGTGATTTAGGAAGTTGTGTGACAAAATCCATATTAATCCGTTCCCATTTCCATTCCGGAATTTCAGGTTGTTGCAGGAGACCCGACGGTTTCTGGTATTCCACCTTGACCTTAGCACAGGTCAAGCATTTGCTCACATATGAGGCTATGTCCGACCTCATGTTTGGCCACCAGTAAAGCACCTTTAGATCTTGGTACATCTTATCCGAACCAGGATGAATAGAATACCGGGACTTATGAGCCTCATCAAGGACAAGCCCCCGTAGTCCCCCGAATAAAGGAACCCATATGCGTTCTGCGAAATAGTGTAGACCATCAGACCTTCGCTCTAGGTGCTTGTCGGCACCGTGCATAGTTTCAGCTTTAAGGTTTTCCTCCTTCAAAGCTTCCAATTGGGCAGAACGGAGTTGATCAGGTAACGACGAATGAATAGTGAGCTGCAACGCCCGAACGCGTCGAGGTTTAGTAGATTCCTTCCTGCTCAAGGCGTCTGCTATAACATTCGCCTTGCCAGGATGGTACTTAATAGCACAATCATAGTCGTTCAAAAGTTCGATCCAACGGCGCTGCCGTATGTTCAAGTGTTGTTGGTCGAAAATGTGTTGGAGACTCTTGTGATCGGTGTAGATGGTGCATTTGGTACCGTACAAGTAATGTCTCCAAATTTTCAACGCGAATACCACAGCACCCAACTCCAAGTCATGAGTTGTGTAGTTCTTCTCGTGCACTTTGAGTTGACGAGAAGCATACGCAATCACTTTCTCGCGTTGCATCAACACGCAACCGAGTCCATGAATGGAAGCATCACAGTAAACGACAAAATCATCAGAGCCCTCAGGTAAAGACAAAATAGGAGCAGAACACAGTTTAGACTTCAGTTCTTCAAACGCTGACTCTTGTGATTCACCCCAGTCGAACTTCCTATCCTTCTGAGTGAGAGTGGTGAGGGGTTGAGCAATCTTCGAGAACCCCTGAATGAAACGACGATAGTAGCCCGCAAGGCCTAGGAATTGCCGCACCTCAGTTGGCGTCTTTGGTGCTCCCCAGTCCTTGATCGCTTCGATCTTAGCTGGATCGACATGAATCCCTAGTTCATTAACCACGTGTCCTAGGAATTGAACTTCGCGTAACCAAAAGTCACACTTTGAGAACTTGGCGTAAAGTTGCTCCCGTCGCAAAAGTTCCAAAACTAACCGCAGATGTTCCCCGTGTTCGGTCTCGTTCTTGGAGTAGATCAGAATGTCATCAATAAACACAATGACGAACTTGTCCAGATATGGTTTACAGACGCGGTTCATCAAGTCCATGAAAACCGCCGGTGCGTTCGTGAGACCGAAAGGCATGACCAAGAATTCGAAATGGCCATAACGTGTTCGAAAAGCAGTCTTTGCAACGTCAGCCTCCCTGACGCGCAACTGGTGATAACCGGACCTCAAATCGATCTTGGAATAATAACTAGAACCCTGAAGCTGGTCGAACAGATCATCAATACGTGGAAGAGGATAACGGTTCTTGATGGTCAATTTGTTCAGTTCTCTGTAGTCTACGCACAATCGGAAACTCCCATCCTTCTTCTTAACAAATAAAATCGGGGCTCCCCAAGGGGAAGAACTTGGCCGGATGAAACCCTTGTCCAAGAGTTCCTGTAACTGACTGGACAATTCCTGCATCTCGGGAGGTGCAAGACGATAGGGGGCCCGAGCAATAGGAGCAGCCCCCGGTACAAGATCAATACCGAACTCGACTTGACGATGAGGAGGAAGACCAGATAAATCATCGGGAAAAACATCAGGAAACTCGCGTACCACCGGAATGTCGTCGATCTTCTTTTCATCACCAGAGGAAACAGATAAAAGCGCCAAGACGGCTGGATAACCCTTTCGAAGACACTTAAGGGCTTTCATGCTAGAGATGATGTTTAGCGGAACACCGCCCTTGATACCGTACACAGAAAGAAATTCTCCATCAGGGAGAGGAATCCGAATAACCTTATCGTAACAGACAATCTCCGCGCGATACAAAGATAACCAATCCATTCCTACCACAACGTCAAAACTACCCAAAGGTACCGGCATAAGGTCGATGGGGAACGATAAACCCGACAACTCTAACTGACACTCCCGAAGGACA
Organism: Ambrosia x helenae; assembly: GCA_030844895.1. Classification (NCBI taxonomy): domain Eukaryota; kingdom Viridiplantae; phylum Streptophyta; class Magnoliopsida; order Asterales; family Asteraceae; genus Ambrosia; species Ambrosia x helenae. The sequence continues at coordinate 217,662 of JAUTDX010007528.1, forward strand.
CTAGTAGCTTCAATCGTTTTACCGTCAGCCAACTCAACAATATACTTGGTCTCTAATGGTACAGGTACTACATCTAGCAGTCGACTAACATCCATGGATACAAAACTCTTGTCGGCACCAGAATCAAATAACACGCTAACAGAACGATTATTGAGAAGAAACGTACCGGTGACTGTATCAGGGTCCTGCCTAGCCTCAGCAGCTCCAATGACGAAGGCACGTGCATTTCTGCCGCCGCCCCCGTTGTTACCATTCCCGTTGTTTCCACCCTGTTTCAGTTTTGGGCAATCCTTCTTGTAATGCCCAGTGTCACCACAGTTGTAGCATCCTTGTTTCCCTGTAGTCCCCTGAGTAGTCGGAGCTGAGCTGTTAGTCGGAGCCTGAGTCGATGGAAGTGTAGCCCGACAATCCTTAGCATAGTGGCCTGTTCGCTGGCAGCGGTGACAACGGTTACTGTCGCAGTTCCCTTGGTGATGGCGTCCACACTTGTTGCATTTGGGCAGTTTTCCCGCATAACCATCCTGCTTATTACCCGAAGAAGATGAACCCCCATTATCAAACCTTTTACCCTGCTGTGCAGACCCAGACCCTTTCCCGTCATTTTCCCACTTGCGCTTATTGTTCTCTGGAGCCTTAGCAGTCGAACCTTTCGCAGGCAAAATCCCCTCATTCACCTTTAAGTTGGTCATCCTATGGGCCGATCGAACTACCTCTGCATACGTAGGATGATTTCCAGCAGCCACCAACCCTGCAATTTCCGGCACTAACCCTGAGACATAATGTTCAATCCTACGATACTCTGGCACGTGCAGATCGGGACACAGCACTGCCAACTCGTTCCTCCTCACAGTATACTTCTCAATTTCCGACCCAGTCATCTTGAGGTTCCACACCTCATGCTCCAGCTTCTGTACCTCTTCCCTCGGGCAATACTCCCGCTTCAGCAACTGCACAAAATTCTCCCATGGCATAGCATATGCCTCCCCAATACCCATGTTCTGGGTGATGCCATTCCACCAAGTCAATGCCACGTCCTGAAACAACGCAGCAGAATACTTCACCCGATCTTCTGGGAGACAGTTACACATCAGAAATACCGACTCCACTTTCTCCAACCACCTAAGCAAACTAACCGCACCCTCGGTGCCAGAGAATTCCTGGGGCTTACAGTCCCGGAACATCTTGTAGGTGCACATGGGTGGGGGTGGGTCAACAGGACCACCTGTAATGAAACGTATGAGAAACCATGAATAACGTAAACAAGGTTCACCAATGAGGCAAAGAAAACGGATAAAACAACTTACCACCACCGTTGTGCCCTAACTGAAAGGCAGCTTGGAGCAAGTTGTTCAGATCAGCCTGTGATAGATTAATACCTCCACCACGACCACCAGCACCACCGCGACCACCACCACGTCCACCATTGCGACCACCTCCACGTCCTCCACGCACTCCAGACATGATTCTGGCAGAAAGAACGAGAAAATTTAGTTTCGCAGTTAAAGATAACCACTAATGTTCGCAAGATCAAAGCCAGATCCAATCCAGGACTATCCCTCCAAACCCAGAGCTCACTAGGGCTTCCATGCATTTCGTTTTATGATTTTGTGTGCACCCAAAATGATAAAACGCTCTACATGGTCCTCCCAGTGTTCTCCTAGTTCAAAGATCAAATCACCGGACATAGACTCTTAGCTACACACTGTAATACTACGGTAGTTTATGACAAGTGTTTCTATTGGAGTGTGAAAGGGAGATGTCCGAGCCTTGGACAAATCTCAAGAGCACACGAGTTACTCCAATAGACTACACTGCCTAGATAACAAGTAACCCAACCTAAGATAGAACGGATGATGTAACGTAGAAAGACCAACGATTTAGAGACACCCCGACAAGACCATACGTAAACCACTATAACGTTTAGTACCATGTGATCGTCTAGTGTGTGCGACTCGGCTATAGACTAGACTCTACATGCAGTCCTAGTTCACTATAACCATTGGCTCTGATACCAATCTGTCACACCCTCAAAATCCACTTGCGGAGTTTTACCGCGAGGCGCATGACAAACCAGGATCCAAACCAACGATCACAATAAACAAGTCTAAATGAATTAAAATGCAATTTCAAAACATAGTTTAAAATCCCGTTTACAGCGGAAGCTTATTCAAAACAATTATTCAATAATAAACCGATGTTCAATGTTTGTAAAATCATGCAACTCTAGCTAGACGCCGTGCAGACGCGTGCGCCCTAGTTCCATTCGTGCTACCTTAGCGACCTGAGAAAACATGTAAAAGTTTACGTCAGCACAAAAATGCTGGTGAGTTTACAGGTTTTGTATCCAAGTACCAAGTCCACCTGTCCATACTATAACAAATAGAAAACCAGTATACGCTAGCTAGGCGTACGTTTTGTTACTACCACGATTGGAAAACCATTACTAACGCGAATACCAAAAGTATGCCCGATGTATGTTCCTGTTGTTCCTGTTGTTCCTGTTTGAGACAATATGCACCCGCCGACCCTCCAAGTCGACGAGCGGGGTTGGTCACTCCCAATAGCGCTATTCACATTTCCCCGTTGTGCAAACCCGCACATTCATGGTTCCCCCGGGACTTCCAAAGATCGTGTAGTACACAAGAGAAACCCATAGTATGACAGTAGTTAACAAATAATCGTTTTAACACATGTTTTCTCCCCCGAAAGTATGAAACCAGTTTAAAAGAGGGGCCGTAAACTCACCTTAAGTTGCGTTACTCCTTAACCCGAGTAAACCCAGCTGCTATGCTAGTCCCGTAAGCGGCGACCTAACATACGACAGTTACAAGTACTTAGACTAATAACCCGCAGGTTAATTAGTCCCTAGATGTCCAGACCATAACCAAGTTTGTTTGAAAACAACGTGACTGTTTAACTGACCCAAAGTACAAGACTCGACATCCCATTGGTGACCCGAGACTCCCCGTGTTATGTTTACGCTCCAAAACATACAATAACGCAAGTACACTTAACATACGTTAACGCACAACAAGTTATAGCACATAGTTCACGTATCACCGAAATACATCCAAATATATATTACCAAGTTATTAGACATGTTACGGGGTTCCTAGCATGTTACTACATGTCGAATCAGGTCTCGGAATGCTAATATACACTTACAGCAGCAGTACACGCGATTAGGGAGGCTAATCGCATGAAATGTCACGCGATCAGGGCTAATCGCCCCTAATATCATGCGAGTGGGGCTACTCGCCCTTGTTGTCACGCGATTGGGGGCTACTCGCCCCTAACACAGGCGAGTGGGGCTACTCGCCCCTAATACATGCGAGTGGGGGCTACTCGTCCCTAATGTCATGCGAGTGGGGCCTACTCGCCCCTAACACAGGCGATTAGCAAGGCTACTCGCCTGTAACCTTGCTGTTCCGGTTTTTCGCGCGTTTAACGCTCCAAATCAGATCCAGAACGTGTGTAACTACCCAATATCATCCCAAACACTATCCTAAACATGTTTAACCCAAAATTCTTCGTTCAACCTCGTATAATCAGTCCTGCATGCAACCAAGTAATCCAAACACCAATTCACATAGCATGCAACATCATACTAACACATGTAATTATAACCCTAATAACCGATTACTGAGATTTCTAGCATCATAATATCAATATCAGTTCTGACCTAACATAATAACACATCAATCCATCATCATGAATCATAAAAACCCTAGCTTTCTAATCATACACACCCATAACGCATGTATATTAGTTATAATCCGATTAACAACCCTTATTGACGATTTTCAGAAAGCTTTTTCGTTTATGAACAGGTCTGGACCATTAGGGATTGATTAAAAACGTTTACAAAGTGTTATGGATGAGAATCAAACCTTAGGATTATGAAAGAATGATGGTTAGACCTTGAAACCTTGTGTTTTTGATCAAAATCGCCTTCCAGAGGTTGTTTATGTGTTTGGGGCGGTTATGGGACGACTAGGGTTGATATTAGGAAGTTTAGGAGGTTAAGCATTGTATTTATAGGTGTTTCTAGTCGTCCAGCACGTTACTAGCGATTGTGCAGCTCCTATACGCGATCAGGAATGCTAATCGCATGAAGGTTCACGCGATTAGGCCTAATCGCCTATACCTTCACGTGATTAGCCACCAATCGCCCCTGATGTTGCCTACTCGCCTCCCCTATGGGCGATTAGGCTTCCTAATCGCCTGTAGGGGTTAATCTCGTGTGTTTTGCGCGTTAAACCCCGTTTTAAACATATGTTAACACATATTAATGTACCGACAAGTCACATAATGATTGTAAACACATAACACAAGTAAATACACATATTTACACTCGTTCACCAATTCCCGGGACTCGAGACTCGTACGTTCCGTATGCCCTGACGATCCTACCGATCGTCACCGTTTGTACACTTGGTTAAGGACCGACATCTAATGAACCTCTAGACCAACATCCAATGATCCTCTAGACTAAACCAATAGTTCCCGAACTATAACCCGACTTAACTAACCCAGTTAAGTACAATATACGCATGACTCGCTAAGGTAGACTTTCATCTAGACAACGTTGTTAACCAGAATTTGCCGGGTGTCACAGGATCCTTTATCACCATTCTTGTTCATTATTGTGATGGAAGCCTTCTCTTGGATGGTCTCTAAAGCGTGTGAATTGGGTATTATTAAGGATCTCCGGGCTATTGAGGGTGGTCCCGTGGTTTCTCATCTTTTATATGCCGATGATGATGCTTTATTAGTTGGTGAATGGTCCGAGGAGAATATTAGGAACACGACTATGGTCCTTCAGATTTTTTATTTGTGCTCAGGTTTGAAGATTAATATTTGTAAGTCCACATTGTTTGGCGTGGGTGTGCAAGATGTCGATACCTCTTTTATGGCCGCCTATTTGGACTGTAAAGTGGGTACGTTCCCTTTTGATTATTTGGGGATCATGGTGGGTGCTAATATGAATAAATGTCATCATTGGGGTGCGGTTGTTGATACTATAAAGAATGGGTTGGCGAATTGGAAAGCTAATTCGTTATCCATGGGGGGCCGATTGACATTGGTTAAATCGGTTCTCTCTAGCTTGCCGGTTTATTATTTGTCGTTGTATAAAGCTCCCGGTAAAATTTTGGATGACATTGAACAATTGATGCGTAATTTTTTATGGGGGGGGGGGGGCTCCAATCAAAATCGAAAAATGAGTTGGGTTGGTTGGGATGTAGTGACTTTCTCCAAGAAGAATGGAGGTTCGGGAATCTCTAGATTAAGAGATGTGAACATAGCTTTATTGGCAAAATGGGCGTGGAGATATAAAACTCAAGGTAATTCGGTTTGGCGGACCATTTTAGATACCATTCATGGGGGTAGAGGCAAATGGGAGTTTCTTCCGATTAATAAAAGGGTTAAAGGTTGTTGGCTGCCTATCGTTAACTCTATTTTGCGTTGTGATTTTAATGGTGTCAACCTTACTTCTTTATTTCGTCTGAGGCTTGGAAGTGGGAAGAACATTCGGTTTTGGCTCGATAATTGGATTGGGGACACTCGGCTATGTACGAGATGGCCTAATTTATTTAAATTGGAAGCTAACAAAAAGGTTAAGGTGGCTGATCGTTTGAAGATGTATCACAGCTTGGTTCGGTTTTTTCCGGATTGGAATAAGGGCATTTCTTCAGTCGAGGAGATCTCCGAGTTCCAAGACCTTCGATTTTTGTTGAAAGACATTAAGTTAGTGGAGGACGAAGATAAGTGGGAGTGGACTTTTGATGCTGTGAATGGCTTCTCGGTGGGATCTTTTAAAGCTTTCATTCGTAATCATACTCAGGTGCAGCGAAGTGGTTTTATGTCATGGGATGCGTGTAACATCGCGAATTTCCCCTAATTTTTTTTTGATAAAAAGAATGTATTGTTTTAAACAATATATGTTTTAAATACCTTAAACTAATAATTATTTGTATCTCGACACTTTTGTACGTTTTAAAAACATTTTGAGTCACTTTCGGGCTTATATAATCATATTATGAATTTAGAATAATATAGTTTTAGGGAAATAATTGCCAAAAAAAGATTTGTGTGGACCGGGACTCAAACCCGCGTCCACAGCCAACCAACACACAGTGACAACCAACTGAGCCAACTATCATCTTGTGTAGTATTTCAGAAGAAAATAAACTTAACACATTCCTTAAATTGATTAGTCAAAGTCTTAGTCAAACAGTCAAAGTCTTTGTCAAACAGTCAAAGTCTTAGTCAAACAGTCAATTCATCATAAAACCTTATTTTATGGTGTTGACCAATTTTAATGGCTAATTGACTCCAAAACTAGTATAAAAACCCACCTATGACCCATTATACTTTGCACCTCTAAATCGATTGTTTCAATCCGATTAAACTTTCCCTCATACCTTTCTTCTATAGTCTATTACTTCTACAATGGAAGCTTTGATTATAAGCTCTTGTAATTGGCGAATTGGAAACTTGATATTCTTTCTTTTTCGTTTTCTTCAATTTGGACTAGCTACGTTGTTGAGTCTTTGGGATTCGCCTCGCATACATTCACAACACTTAGAGGATAATTCACCTTAGCCAATGTGAGTTTACGTAACCATGTTTATGCAATTCTTTATACTTACAACATTATACTTAAGCAATTCTACATGCATGTCTAGTTGTAAACTTTAATGCCTCATGAATTAGACAACAACAACAGTTTCAACGAGTTTCAACGAGTTTCAACATTACATAATCATTAGCTATGGCCAAGCCGGCGATACTCAATAATAGATCTATTGGATTGACAATCCCACCCGGATACGTGCACCTCCTACATAGGTAGCGTGGGGTGATTGTTATCGTTCCAACATAATATTAAGGTGAACCGTGGATGACGGGATGGACCTAAACTAGTCGGAGGTTTGATTATGTCGATTCAACATATCATGTTTATTCATGTAGACTTAAACTTACGATAGACATATGAATTGCTAAACTTTTATTCTTAAACTTAATTGCTTGACATGGCTTATGTAATCTCACCAACTTCTAGTTGACCCCCCCATTTTTTCCAAACTCAACAGGAAATAATGATGTTTGAAGTCTAGAGCTAGCATGAGAAGATATTTGAAGTTTTATGCTTTGTTTGATTTTTGGATGTACTAGATTTCATCCAAGACATTTAATGTAATTCAATATTGTATTAAAGGATTATGTAAACATATGTATTACCATGAGCTACTGAACAATCATCAATACGTGACATCCCGATGTTTCTGCCATCGGTTGGGGTGTTACAATGCGATGGTGCCTCTTAAGGTTAATTTGTTTATATGGCGAATGGAAATGAACCGCATTCCGACTCGTTTGGCTCTTCGCTCGTGGCATATGGATATCCCTAATGTTGTGTGTAGCCTTTGTGATGTGGATAGCGAAGATGTGACTCACTTGTTTGTGGGTTGTGACTTTTCTTTTGGGGTTTGGCAGGCTATTGGAAGTTGGTGCAAGATAGGTCCGATCATTGTTAGTGACGTTTCTCAGCTTCTTCAATTCCACAACCAGGCATCCAATTCGAAGTGGGTCAAACGGATTTTGAAATGTATTATTATGATTTCTTGTTGGGCCATTTGGAAAACTCAAAACTTGAAGATTTTCGATCGGAAGGACCCCAAAGTCGTGGAGGTTGTTAGTTTGATTAAGTCTTGGTCTTTTCTTTGGATCAAAAACAGGTCTAGGTTTTCGAGTCTTGTGTGGAAGGATTGGATTGTTACCCCTATGTATATGTTGTAATCATCTCCTGGCGGTCCTCGTTTTGAGAACCTGCTTTTTTCGTTAATGAAGTTTACTTTTAAAAAAAAAAAAAAAAATCAATCAACATTAATCGATTTTATCTATAGTAATAAAAACAGCACATGGAGTACATAGAACTCCATTATAAAGCCCCCCATTTTATTATTTCAAACAATACATTTATTTTAATTTGTTTCTTTATTTAATAATTATTACTTATTCAGTTTTTATTTGTTAGAACTATAATTATTAATATAATTACAGGAATTCAGTTTAATATATTTATATATGTTCTATGTTTTTGTAAATCAATTAATATAATTATATTTTAATACAAAATTAAAAATAAATTAATAGACATAATTTGAAAATGTTTATGAACTAACAAAAGTAATCTTTATTAAAAATTATTTTTTAAGATAATGTATTTATATGTTATTAAAGTTAAATCGTGTACCTTAAAAACGTGTTTTTAGTATGTGGTCTTTCACTCTAAGTTTAAAACTATATTTCTTACAATATTCTAAACAAATAAAATAAAACAAATCAATCCACATTAATTAAATATTTGATTCAATACAAAACTAAACATGTTTGGCTATTTTCGTATTATAATAGCTTGATATATAAAATACATTTTATATATGAAAAATCATTAATTGAAATTTTCATTGACTTTGTTTTTTCAAGTTACTTCAATAGAGAAATGCAATATCTAAACAGTCTTTGCATTACTAATTCGTTTCAATCTTTATTTTCAGGCTATTAATTTACACAATATTTTTTATAATACAATCAAATTGAACCAATAAATGTCATTATGTTTAAGTACCTTGATGTTAGAAAAAAAATGATTATACACTCAAGGTTAGAAATACTTTGGCTTTGAGGAAACTTGATGTCAAATTCCAAAATAAACAATACTCGATTGGAATGGTTTAACGGATGAGGAGATACTTTTAAATTAATTTCATTTTTTATATCTTAGCCTAAACAGATTTACCTTTATTACTTTTTTATTTTTGTTTTGTTTTGTTGTACCTGCAGTCTACAAGGTAATAGCTGTGTATGGAAGATATATTTTGGAATGTTTGAAAAAAGTTTTATGTGAATAAAAATGTTTTTTACAAGAAATCATTTAGGGGTTCATGAATATTTAATATTTTTTTGGTTGTACAGGAAACTTTTTTTATTTTAAATAAAATATGTAATCTAATTTTTCTTAATTATATTTTAAATTTATATATAATATATATAATTTAAATTGTTCAACCCGTGTATCATACGGGTACATAACCTAGTATCATATATTACTTGAAACCCATGTCTATGATGAAAGCACAGCCTAAAATTTACATTAAAGACTGTGAATTTTTAAAACAATAACATAATTCCAAAAACCCTAAATTATTGGAAGCAATTAGGGTTTTAACTACAAACACAAAAACCTTGAAATTGATTACAAGATATGAATATAAATGATGAATTACCAAAAGATGAATTGATTGAAATATGAATGGTGTTTGGTTGCAGAGAAGTAGTTAGGGTTTTAACCGCCATTGCAACGGTCAACGATGAAACAATTTATAAAAGTTGCAAAATTGTAAGGAAAAAAAATGTTTGTTTAGCTTATGAAACGTGTAGGTTATAAAAAAAATAGTTTCAAGAGGAAGCGCACACTGTGTGTGTGAAGAGGAGACAGGGGGTTCGCGGGTGGTCGGGAACACCGCCGCCACCAGTGATCATGAGTTTCGACGAGTAATCATTTTGTAGAGGTAGCACCCGGGTTGTTGGGTTTTCTTAGTAATACGTGTTTAACTAAGTGAGGTAGTAAAAGTATTTTTCAACTTTATAAGGTTGTACGACATCCTTTCGGAAAGAAGGGCGTGCGGCAAGTGAAGCATCTAGGTACCGTGGTGTGCGGTAAGAGGTTGGGTAAGAAATTAGCGGCATTGTTTGGTGATGTCAAGGGGACTGAGATGATGTATTATTTGATAAGTTGGGTAAGAAATTGGTGGAATCTGACGTGATGTCGATATGGATGAGAGAGACAATGCAGCAAGAATGACATTGAGGGTAAAAATACCCTCCACCATAAAAGATTTCAAATCAAAACTCATTTTGATTTTTTTTTAAAGATTAACTTAATTTTCATTCCATGACTGATTAATTTTAGGTTTTATAAAAACTTTGTTCTTTTTAAAACGTTACAAGTATACATAGTATTTAACCATCTAAGTTTAAAAACCGCATAACTCCTTACTTATGATTTTAGTGAACTCTTTAATTTTTGTTTTTTTCATTTTATTTACAAGAAGTAATTTCTCGCCCGTCCTAACACATATCCTAATGTTGAAATATGTGCTTAGCATAGACCCCAACTTAATATACCCCCGGAAATCATAATTCATGACTACTAAAAACACAAAGTTTGTCGCATTTCTATACTATACATTTTAAAACGGGTTATGTGAGTGGTGAACAGTTCTACATCTTTATTTGTGGGTTTATACAATTCTAACTTCCGTCTATCTTCCCCAAAATTCACCCACAAATTAGCATTGTCCTTCAAATTATTGAAAATGAAGTTGTATTTAGATTATAGTATATTTTTTTATTTTTGCATCGTAGACTATAGCGAGTGCCGGTACCGTAATGTCTTTGTCTAAATTTTCTTAATTAACAAGTTGTAACGCATGTGTATGTTTCAACGTATATTCATCCAATTTTTATTTGGTTTAATAGTCTCGCTACAACGCGCGGGTCTAAATACTAGTTATCTGTAATTAACTAATTACCAACATGGAGAAATCAAGATACAAATGATCATTTAATATGACCATTGTGTATAAACTATTCTTCGTAAGAACACTATTTGCAGAGAATGTCGCAGCATATTATGGCCACTTTGAGTTGTATTCTTCGAAACTGCATTCCACGCTTTGTATCCACTCACACTAGACAAACCCATGTGCAGATTCTCATTCACGGCCTAAGTAACAATGTCACTCTCCAAACAGATCTTTTACTCGCTTATTCTAGAGCCTTACTACTCAATGCCCGCCAGGTGTTCGACAGAATGCCTGAACGAAACATGCATTCTTGGAACATTATGATTTCAGCCCACGTTCAGAACTCCATGTACCATGATGCTTTAAATGTTTTTTATAAGTTTCTGGACTCGGGTATGACACCGGACCACTACTCGTTGCCGCCGTTGCTTAAGGCATGTGCAGGAGTTGGTGATGTTTCACTTGGTGTAATGTTGCATGGTATGGTGGTTAAACTTGGTTTTGGAAATTATATTGTGGTTGGTAGCTCGGTTTTGGATTTTTATTCCAAGTGTGGGAAGATAAACAATGCGAGAATGGTTTTCGAGGGATTGACTTGGAAAGATTCGGCTGTGTGGAATTCGATGATTTCAGGGCTTGCGAAGGGTGGTTTGCATTTGGAGGCTTTGAGTTGTTTTAGAAACATGCTTGGAAACAAAGCCAAGATTGACACGATGACTGTCCCGACCCTTTTAAGTGTTTGTGGGAAGTTAGGAGATGTTACAAAAGGGAAAGAAATTCATGGGCAGGTGTTAAAGAATACCGTGTTGTGTAATGATATGGCCATCAATAATTCACTTATCGACTTGTATTCAAAATGTGGGTGCTTGTGTGACGCTGAAAAGATCTTTTGCAGCATGAAAAATCTCAACTTGGTGACGTGGACAACGATGATATCCTGCTTTGGAGTCCATGGTAAGGGTGATGAAGCTTTAAATTTGTTTGAGAAAATGAAGGATTTGGGGTTTAAACCAAATAGTGTCACACTCACTGCAATCCTAGCTAGTTGTAGCCACTCGGGCCTTATCAATCAAGGTAAAAAGATTTTCAACTCAATAAGATCATCATACGGTTTTGAACCTACTGTAGAGCATTACGCTTGTTTGGTAGATCTTTTGAGTCGTTTTGGATGCTTTGAAGACGCGCTAGGGTTGATAAGCCATATGAAAAAGGTCAAAATGATCCCACCGGCTAGTGTATGGGGTGCGCTTCTTGCTGGTTCTTTGGTGCATAGAAATGTTGAGACAGGTGAGATGGCAGCCAGCCATCTCTTTGAATTGGAACCTACAAATGCTAGTAACTATATTGCATTATGTAGTATATATGATTCTCGAGGCATGTGGAAGGATGCTTCTCGGGTTAGATTGAAAATTAGAAGGTTGAGGTTGGATAAAACTCCGGGTTGTAGTTGGATTTCAATCGGGGGAGAAATTCACACGTTTTATCAAGGAAACTTTTCCCTTGATCAGAAGACTCATGAAACGCTTGAATGGATTATCCGAACATACCTTTGGGTTCATTCAGAAATACAATCATCTTTGTTACTCTAAGTTAATCAGTTCATATCACTTAAGAGTTGTAAAGATGTTCCTTTGACCTCAAAAGTCAAACTAGGTCATATGATCTCAATTTTGACTTGTTTTCTGGTATAGCATGGTGGCTTGAATAGTTGAATATGTGAAAAAAACATATACTGGGATCCGATCCGATTACTGTCCTTTATTTATATTGTTACCATGTGCAAAAAAAAAAAAAAAAGTAAAAAAAAAGCGGATGTGTACAATCCTTGAAAGCTTATGTGACACTGAGAGTTACTAACAGGTAACTGTTGATCATATTTTCATCATTTTTGCACATGAAGCTAGAGAAAACTATGGGCTGTTTGGTAAATTTGGAGGTTCTTTAATAGCGTTTGTCTAGCCCGTGAACCTTGTAACCTTGTAAGGGTATTATGCAGTGGCGGACCCACACCAGATGCATAGGGTTCATGGGAAGTTGGGAACCGTTGATTTTAAAATTTTCCGTAGAAGTGATATATAAAAATTTTGAGCGAGTCCAATCCATAGAAAGACAGTCAAGGTCGGTAATGTGGTAAATTCCTTGTTCCGTAAACTTTCTACCCTTGTAAGGTCACGGGTTAGAGTCTGGCGAGCCCACTTATTTGTAAAAGAAGAGTTAAGCAGACCAGCAGCTGCACGCTGTTCGAGTCTACAGTTGTTGGTGTACACATAATTTCCTTTGTTGTATCTGGTTGATAGTTTGAGCCTGGTTCTTACTTCTTACCATTGCAAATGCTAAAGCTTTAGTCTTGAGAAAACATGCCTACAAATTACAAATTCCAAGTATATATTTTGACTCGTTTATTATGCTCTCCTACCTAACCCGTCTGGCCTGAAAATTATAACGTTTGGTTGTGAAATTTGACAACCGAAAAAGGGGAGGCCATAGGAAAAACTCCTAGGTCCGCGCCACTGGTATTATGGTCATTTACATCCCCGAGCACCTCAAGTGGATACCAGTTTAATGGTGTGTTGTTATCATAGCGTTGTTATAGGGAAACAAATCATCAGACAACCCCTAAATCATCCTAGGAGGCACACCCACAACCTGGAAGATTAATGACAAAAGCATAAAATTTTTAAGAAACTTGGTTGGTTGTTGTCATGGTTTGATGGTTTGGTTTTTGTTCAACGACTATTTTAAAAATCTTATTTTAAGACATTAGTATTACGAGTAAAGATCCGGTACAAATAATTTTTTTGGTAAGAACTGTGAGAATCAAAGGAGGGTATTTTTTTTTATTTTTTTTTTCAAATTTTTTTTTTCCCATATTGTTAAACAAGTATTATAGTATTGAAAACTAAAAAAAAAAAAAAAAAAAAAAATTGGTGTAGAGTAATTACGTGTAGAGTAATTACATAATTACTCTAGTGTAAACTAATGTATTTACCTTAATGACGTAATTACACTAAAAAAAAAATTTTTAATTTTTTTTTTTAAAAAGGGGTGGCGGCGCAGGTTGTTGCTCGCCTGCCCGTTATCTTGATGTAATTTTCCTTGTTCTGGAATTGTTTCAATATGCTTTTAACAGTGAAAAAAAAAAAAAAAAAATTATTTATCTAGAAAGAATGTTTAAGCACATGGGAAAAAAAAATTCTAAAAAAAAAATAATTTTTTTACCCCCTTTGATTCTCACAGTTCTTACAAAAAAACTATATGTATTTGATCTTTACTCTTAGTATTACAATGTGGTATTTTGGCTTTCATAAACTATTATTTTAGAACTTTTGTTATACCTAAAACGTTTTTATTTATTTATTTTTTTTAGTTTGGAACTTTGGTTATACCTAAAATGTTAACCCATCCTAATTCTTAAAAAGTAAAAAACTTATAAATCATGGTCCGCCGTCCTATGTTATCATTATCTTGATGAAGGTTGTGAGTTATCAATACGTTAATCTTTATTTCTTTTGTCAATGCTTATTTTGATTCTTTGTTTGACCACATTTTAGTTTCAATTCCGATATATTTAATTTTACTAATAATGAACGTTAATATTAGACATGCCTAAACAATTAAAACTAGAAAATTGATAATAAATTTGGAACGTTTGATTGTGAGAAATATGACAACTAAAAAAGGAGAGCAAATAGGAAAGACTCATTGGTCGCCACTCGTGTTATGGTCATATTGGTCATATTACATCCAACATATACTAAAGTAAATCATGGTCCGTTATTCTATGTTATTGTTATCTTGATGAGGGCTGTGAGTTATCAATAGTTCAATTCGTTTATCTTTATTTTTCGTGCCAATGCTTCTCTTTGACCACATTTTAAATATTTCAATTAAGGTATATTTAATTTAGCAGATAATGAACGCAAATATTAGACATGCTTAAACAATTAATAATAGAAAAGGATAATAAAGCCAATGGCCCCCAGCTTAGTTGGGGGGAGGTGAGAGGGTTTACTCCTTAGGGAGGTTCCCGCCCGGGAGAAGTACACGGTTCGAATCCTAGGGCCAGTAAAAACATCCCTTGACGTTGAAAGGACTTATGCCCTCAGGGACGATGCAGAAATAGGGATTTGAAACGGGGGTACCGAGGTAATGTCCTTAGCCGGTCCCAAAATAAAAAAAAGGATAATAAAGTTACGTTATCTTGCTGAGGGTTGTGAGTAATCAATACGTTTATCTTTATTTCTTGTGTCAATGCTCTTTTTGATTCTCTCTTTAACCACGTTTTAAATATTTCAATTCAGATTTATTTAATTTAACTTCTAACTAATGTTAAACTTAGACATGATTAAAGAACTAATATTAGAAAAAGATAATAAAGTTAAGAACTTACTTGGTTTGGGGGGGGGGGGGGGGGCTCCAAGGGTAGGGGTCCTTGGCAACGGTTGGCGTGCGGCAACACCGCCGGCACCTCCTAGCCAAACTTGCAGATTTCATGTTCATGGCAACATGTTGCCAATAAGGTATAGTGCTTTATGTGTTATGGAATTTAATGCTTTTTGATATTTCTTCTCAAATTTAAACCTCCAGGTAAAGTATTGGGTTTGGTGGTTCTAGAGTACATTGGGTTTATTTTGACGCAGCAGAGCAAAAATGATTGAGGCTAAAGTACTTACCCTTGAGTAGTTGAGTGTTCGTTTCCCTTAAAACCATGTAGTACGTGATCTATAAAGTGATATTTCAATTACCAAAACCAAGCATTCTTTATTTGCATGATGATAGATTGGTAATTGTACTTTGTAAATGAGAAAGTTAACTTTCATTTTTTTGAGCCGGTTTAATTCAAATCAATTGTCAGAAATAAATTTTAAAATCCAAGTTTTAGTAATTATCAACTGTTTTATCATTTAACGTGTTGCAAATATAAAAGATGGATAGATATGGTCGTTGTACTTGTTGCAAATATAAAAGAGTCCTTTCAATAAATAATTGATTGATGTTCGATGATAAGAGGGAATACAAATCACTGATCATCACAAGAGTTGAAAACCCTACGCTTGTTAATTTAATGGCCACTTGAATTTATTTAGGCAAGTTGTAACATCAAATATAGTGGATTACTCTTTTTATAATGTATCATATCGACAAAATTGATGATATGTAATACCATGTGAGTGAAACTATGTTGAAAAAACAAACTACGAGGTTAGATTATCTAAATATAAGGGGAATTGGAATTAAATAATCCCAACTTTGTGAGGTTAGAAGACAATAATTTCAACTTGAAAATTGGAATTTAAATTTAACAGACATAACCTGTCTTGGTTTTTATTTCACTGCACCAACCCAGTTAGTTTTCTGCCTACGTGGCATGCCACGTTGGCAGATAAAGTGTAAAAAATGTCCTGGTTGGCAAAAAAATCAAGCAGAAAACTAACTGGGTGGTCCAGTGAAATAAAAACCAAAACAAGTTAGGCCTGTTAGATTCCAATTTTCAAATTAAGATTATTGATTTCCAACCCTACAAAGTTTGGATTATTTAATTGCAATTCCCCAAATATAAATATGTAAGTTGTTTTGATAAAAGTTTGGCCGAATTACTTTGTTTTATTCTTATTTTTTACTACATTTTTTAAGTTAAAACATTTTTTTGCATGCAAGTTGCAATATAATAGTCAAAGATGTTGCAATTGATGTCTAAGTTGTGTATTAAATTATGACATCAATGTATATAAAAGAAACGTGATCTCATGAAGAAAAAAAAGTGTTCTACATGGTTATTGTATTATTTTCTTACTAGTATACTCATCAAAAATATTGAAAAAATTATAATTGCGACAATTCAACAACTTTAAAAACATAATGCTTAAATGGAAAATTGGAGATTTAATGGTGACACGACGCTTATTTCAAAATTTTATTCATAGTCACTTTTAGAGTTACATAGAACTTAAAAAGATCAAAATACAAAAATATGAATAGTAACTAAATACACATATACCATGATATTTGTAATTTATATTTTTCCTTCTATATTTTATGTAAGGTATTGTTTTAAATTTTCTTTACTTTTTATTTATTGAAGTATTTATAATATCATATGCTTCCCAAGACTGATAGAGTGAACATTGATAACTGATCTAGTTTTAAAACATTAGTTTAAAGAGAGATTATGCTTAGAGGTAAAACCTCCTAGACCCGATATGAACCTTTCTCACAAAGATCCAAGCTTACTAAGGTAGTAAGGTTGATCGCATAACCATCTATTTGAGATAACCAATTTAAACAGTCTTTAGGAGGTCCCGAATAAGTAGTGTTGTCAGTGGTTAACCTGTATACGACACGATAAGACCTGTTAAGTGAAAAGTACACTAACAGTTTCTTCTAGCTTAACTAGATTTTTGGAGACGACTTATTCAATTGGCGTCTCAGACCCACCTAACAGTTTCTTCTTGCTCTTGAGATCGACCATGTATAATGTATTAATGTGACAAACTCTGAACATTTGCATGATAGCATAGTTTATATATAAATAAATAATCTAATACTTTTAATAAATGTGTGATACCTTAGTTTAAACATCCGTACATATATATATATACAACCATTATACTAAAGTCAACTGTTTTGAGTATACATTTTAAATTACCAAAATGATGTATGATAAGAGGGTATACAAATCATCTACTTTTCTTGATTATATTAAAGCAACCACGATATGATTTCCAATTTACTACAAAATCAAGTTGATTAACACGTTACAGAAAATAATTCAAATACATTGAATTAAAACTTGATTAGATATTTTAACATCTATATATAGAGATGCTAATGATATTGTAGCCTAGTAGTTGCAATGGAGGTGGGAAGGTTTATCCACTTTGTGGGATTCCTGTCCTGGGAGGTCACATGTTCGAATCTCACTCAGAGTAGGGTTATTCTGAAATGAGGGGCTGGACCTTAGGGGGGGGGGGGGACCGGACCTAAAGGGTGTGGGGCTCCGTTATGGGTGTGTACCGTCAACCGTTCAATATAAGAGAGATAGAGAAAATTATAATTTATAAATAAGTATTAATGTCTCGATCATTCTATAGAAAACTTTCAAAGTTAAAGTTGTATATTGACCGTACATTTTAAGTATTCTATTCACAAGGATAAACTTAGAAAAGTATGAAGACAAATCAAAGTTAAAAAAAAAGGGTAAAATCACTAAAATACACGCTTACTCATAAAACGACAAAATAAACATTGAAGCATCTATACATAGCGATTTCACATGGAGGAAGCGTGTGTGTATCATTTTCATCTTTCATGCATAAAATTTTCATATGATGATATTTTTGTAAAAAAAAACACTAAATTAAAGAGAATTAAATGATCTTTAATTTGGTATAATTTCTTTATAAAAATGTTATTGTATGAAAAAGATTATGTCCATTTAAAAAATGTGAGGAAAAAAGAAAAAGAAAAAAAGTTACACACACGGTTCATCAGGTCCCTAGCCGTTGGAGGTTAGACGCTTCCTCCACGAGTGAAGTCCTTACATAGACGTGTCCTCCATGTGTGAAGTCCCCACATAGCCGCTTTCTCCACATCTTTCTTTATTGGTTCTCAACGTGGGTCTCACAAAACTAGGAAAAGGCTATACATACCTTTTCTCCATGTAAAGTCCCTATATGTAGACACTTTCATTGTTTATTTTGAGTTTTTATGAGCCAATGTGTATTTTGGTGATTTAAAAAAAAACATGTAAATAAGTTAATATATATATATCAAAAGAATAAAGGTTTATATATTTAGGTTTGCATATAAATGCAACGAATTGTACTATATATTTAAAAACCTTAATTGAATAGTGTGTTGGTGCTAAAATGAGCCACATAGCTAACGACGTTAGATCTAACGGTGTTACCGTTAACGACATTAGGGATAACGACATTAGTGCCTACGGCCTGCGTTAACTTTTAACCGTCAGTAGGTAACTAAGTTACAATTCCCCGTTAACTTTACCTTTGTTGACTTCCAACTGTCGTTAGGTATCTAAGTTACTGTTAACGCCGTTAGCTTTAATTCCGTTAACTTCCAACCGTCGTTAGGTAATTGAGTTACAATTCCCCGTTAGCTTTAACTCCGCTAACTTCTACCCTTCGTTAGCTAACTGAGTTACTATTCCCGCTACCTTCTAATCGGGTATGTTCCCGGTTAACTTTAACTCCATTAGTTTTTAACCGTCTTTAGGTAACTGAGTTACCGTTCCCCGTTAACTTCTAACTAGGTTTTCTAACAGTAACTAACAGAGTTACTATTCACCGTTAATTTCTATCCATCCTTACCTAACTGAGTTACCGTTTCCAATAACTTCTAAGTAAGGTTTTGGATAGTAAGTAAAAGAGTTATTGTTCTTGATTTTTTTTTTTTTGAACGGCCAACGAATCAATTCCGAGCACTCTCGGGCACCCTTTTGGCGAATCAGGTACTCGAGAGTACCCGGGCCACCAATTGCCACCAATTCCCGGGAAAACCCGACCACTCACCCGCCCGAAGGCACGACGGTGAAATAGTCGGTAAAACTGTTCGGGATCAGGACTCGAACCCAAGCCAATGGCCGGGTCATCCCTCATTTCCCATCCACCAATGTCCTCCAAATGTAGCTAGTGGGAATTGAACCCAAGCCTCCCATGGGAAACTTTATGCCCTCAACCAACTAGGCTACAAGTGTTGGACTATTGTTCTTGATTTTAACTTCGTTAATTTCTAAGCGTCGTTAGGTAACTGGCTTACTCTTCCCCATTAACTTCTAACCATGTTTTTAACAGCAACTAACAGAGGTACTACTCCCCATTAATTGATGATTGTAAGTTTCAACACTGAATTTATAGTTATCTGATGATATTTGAATACCGCATTTTAAAAGTCAGTAAAAAAAACACGCAACGCGTGTATATTAATACATCTAGTTACCTTTGAAAACTTAACATTTTTAACTTATTTTTGATTTGTCAAGATGATACAACAACATAAACATTAACATTATTTTATTTACATGAAGTAAACCTTTTAGCCTGTAGGTTTGACCTAAACTACTTCATAGAATTAAATATTACTTGGTTTAAATTCATATATTAAATTATGTATTTAATTTTGTAATACAAACTGATTATTTTTATTAAAGTTTACTTGTTTCCATACATGTATGCGAAATGTGCGTGTGTGGTTCAACGTTTCTACGTCCGTTTTTTTTCTTTTTGACAGGTTCATCGCAACACTCGGGTCGTAGATCAACTCAGTTATTTATTTTTTTCTATGTTTTACGTTTCAGTTTGTTTTCTTTGCATTAACATGCCGCACCGGACATATATGGTTCAACGATTTTATGCCTACGTTTCGCTCACTATTATTTTTCTGTTTTTATTTTTTTTTTAATTTTAAAGGACATAAAAATCCCTCCAAATCATCTAAAATTCACATATTCTTCATTCCCCTGCTATTTTAACTTCAAAATTTTGTAGTTCCAATAAAACACGTCACATTTCATGATTTCAACCCAAAATCTCATGAAACTTTTTGAACTAAATATCCCCTTAATATAAAATGAATATTAGTTAACAAGATGATAAATTTTGTGGGACCATGTAAATTGTCAACTATAGCATCTAGCCAAATTGAACACATTAATAAACAACTACTAATGTTTGTTTATTTTTAGAAGTATAAAAAAAAAAAAAAAAAAGTATAAAAACAAACAAACGACCACAATACTTACTCATATCACATTTTTCAAATCTCTAGCCATCGAGACAAGATCAATGAAGTTGGTTTGGTCACCCGATACAGCTTCCAAAGCTTACATAGACACTGTCACAACCGTAAGTATTCATAAAACATATACACAAGTTGTCAAGTTTTAAATTTTAATGTATGGTCATGTATTCATTTGTTTATTTATTTGTCACAGTGCAAAAAGTTTATAGAATCCGACCATGTGGAGCTAATATCCGCGATGGCGGGCGGGTGGAAACCGCAATTGATCGTGGAGGCATGGTCGATAGGGAGCAATATCACCACAAGCATCGGTTTGGGTATCGCGGCACGCCACCTAGGTGCACGTTACGTTTGCATAGTGCAAAATAAACGTGCAAAACTAGAGTATGAATCAGCCATGAATAATCACGGGTCGCCCGTCCCCGAATTAGTGATGGGAGATGCTAAAGATGTTATGGCAAGACTACATGAAGTCGAGTTCATGGTGGTTGATGGGCGGCGTAAAGACATGTATGAATTGTTTCGAATGGCTAAGTTGAGTCATCGTGGGGCGGTCTTGTTGTGTACAAATGGTAGGCAACGGTTTATGAATGGGTTTGGGTGGGAGTTGGTGATTGGGGAAAAATCGCGGCTTGTGAGAGCCGCGGTTATACCCATGGGACAAGGATTGTATATTGCATATGTAAGGAAGAAGCGTGAATTGGAAAAGACTTTGGTTAGAAAGTGTAGT
Organism: Ambrosia x helenae; assembly: GCA_030844895.1. Taxonomy (NCBI): domain Eukaryota; kingdom Viridiplantae; phylum Streptophyta; class Magnoliopsida; order Asterales; family Asteraceae; genus Ambrosia; species Ambrosia x helenae. Next base: position 238,746 of record JAUTDX010007528.1, read on the forward strand.
CGATGGATTACGAGAATAGATCAAAAGACTGGGGAAGAACATGTCTTCCGAGGATGATTATTATTGATTAAGGGGATATATAGCTTAAGATGGTGTAAAGTTTTGCATGAATAATGTTATCTTGTATATAGTGAGTTGGGTAACAATTAAAACTATAATAGTGATGATATATCATTATTTGACAAGTTTTTTTTTTTTTTTTTAACCTGTTATAGGTTTTTTAATTTGGGATGTTAAATATAGAGTAAATTTTACATGGCACCCCGCCACCCCATGTACATTTATACTTTGTTTAATTGTTTCTCTTTCTCTCTCCCGCTATTTATAAAATAGGCATTATCTGAAAACTAGGGGTGAACAAATGTCGATTTGGTTCGGTTTTTACACATTACCGAAATCAATAACCAAAGTTCGGTTTTAGGAAAACCCATAACCAAAACCGGTCAATTAATTCAGTTTGGTTAATTCGGTTAATAAATCGGTTATCGGTTTGGTTTTGGTTAATTACCAAAAGCAAAACTGGTGCAAAATTATAAATTTAAAATAGTTAATCAACTTTTTGAACCTTTTACAAGCATACAAATACATGAAATACATAGGAAATGCATGAAGGGGAAACCGAAATCGTAACCAAATGATTCGGTACTGGCCATATCTTAACCGTAACCAATCGGTTTCGAATGTTTTCGGTTCGGTTTTGATTTTTCTGGTTATCGGTTTTCTTATACTCACCCCAGCCGAAACAACTCAAAAATGGGAATACTAAGTGAATCTATTGCAAAACTAATACATGCATAAAAGTAAGTTGAGGGTTTGTTTATAATACTTGCCAATAAAAGTTCCTTTATTAAGTTAACAAGCTATCCTGATCATGTGGTCGAGTAATAAAAGGGCCGGTTCTCTCTTTGGGGGAGTCGGGTTCGATTCCCACGGGAGGCATGTGATGGATACCCACACCCTTGTGGTGGGGTAGGTGGCTAGGAAGTGATGGAGAGACCCTTGACCCTTGTGGTCATGGGTTCGACTCTTGATCCCTCCAGGTTTTACCGGTTCACTACCGTCGTGCCTTGGGCCGGGTTTTCCCTGGAACAGAAGACGGGTAGGCCGAAGGGCTCTGTCCGTACGGACTAGAGGCCGTCTGGGGCCTCTTTCGACAATTGGGGGCTGCGTACAAAGTACCCGGCAATACTTTAGTTGATCGTTCGAAAAAAAAAAGTTAACAAGCTATATTATAGTTTCATTTTAGCTTTTAGGAAAAAAAAAACCCTCTGGTTATTAAAAGATTAAATTAGTAAAACTTATAGATGAAGGTGAATAAAATAAGTGGTGAACTTTGAAAAGCGATCACTCGATAAATATCGAAGTTTTTAATACTTACATAGAAATGTCAAATTAATATATTTGACACTTTTTATATTATATGTAGCAGTTGGATGAGCAACCTATGACCAACTTTTAGAGCTAAACTATTCGTAAATATCTTTCAAAAAAAATATATACATGCATGGAACATAACAGTTGACATTTGATACATTAACACCAAGTTGTTTAGTTTTAATCAGATAATTATTAATACGATTGTACTTTTTGTAGTACAGATATTACTTGCTGTTACGTGTTGATACTATCTAAACATTTTAATGATTTGGGAAAAATCGTATACAGGTCTATTTTTTACAAAATTTTAAACTATGATAGCTATCATTAACCGCGTTAGATTAGACTGACCTCAATTAAGTAAGAACACAGTTGCACCAGTCAAACATATATGTCGATAAATACCGTATGCTGTAACAAAATTTCCCACTACACAAATTCAACTTGTGGGCATGATGTCTCTCAACAAAACCAATACAAAGAACAAAACTTTCTGAGCCAATATCAATCACAACCTTAACTAACCTTTCGTGCTTCGGTTCAAGAATGGTGTCTCAAATCTCAATGGATGCTAGTCATTTCCACATCATACACCAGCCATGCATTTGGGGGTACATTCTCACCATCTAGTTTATACCCCAAACTGCACAACCAACCACAATTGTATCTATGTAAGAAACATTGTTTGGTATTTAAAAAAACACGACAGTTTAAGCAGTTGCATACCTCATTGATGGCGGTATAGTAAGTCTTCTTTTATCACCGACTCGCATACCTGACCATATTGAAGTGCATACATCAGATAACGTGCAAAATGATATAAACTATCGTAAAATCAAATGTCGTAATATTCAAAGGAAGCGTAAAACATCAAGTCAAACAAGTGGTTGGCTATTACCTTCTAGACCAACATTCAACCCCTTTATAACTTCTTTGTCACCTGTATAAGCAAATGTAACATATATGTAACACTCAGAGAAATAAATATGTGTGCAAATGGTATAGAATGAAAATACCTAGCCGAAATTTATGGGGAGTATCGCCATTTGAGCTTATGACTTGTCCGTTGTCTTTTAATTTTACAACATATTGTACCTTCACCTGGAGCAAAAGATAACGAATTATGCTTTTAAAATAAAAGAACAAATTTAATAACTCATGAAAATTTACCTTTCTTCCAGCAGCAGCCACTTTTCCTTTAGAGTTGCCTGTCATGAGGTCTTCAATAACAAGACCGCTAGATAACGTCTTTTTGTTACATGATTCTGGTTCCTTTGGAGACTGTTTATTATTTTCTTTTTCAACATCTACGTCTGTGTTTCCATCAATCTCTTGTGTTTTACTCATCTTTTTCCTTTTCTTTTTAGCTTTTTTCTCGTCTGACCGGTTCCCATTAGATAACCCATTAGAATCAACAGAATTCCTGCATATATACAAACAATGTTCTTGATTACTGAAAAGTCATCAAATCCTTAAAATCTTTAGTATGGAAGATATAATCTTGATAATCAACTTCAATCCATTACTTCTTTTTTATCAAAGTCATTAATATAACCTCTATATCTTTTCTTTACAGAATTACTTTTGTAGAATATCAATGACTTTAAGGAGAACGTTTGATCATTCTTCAAGTTCAATTTTTTTAAAGACGTAATAATATACCACCATCAAGAAAGCATATATCAGCTTTATAAAGAGTTAGGATTTCATCATACTTATTAACTGCATGTTGATCACCATCTTGTTTATTTCCTGCAAGCAGATTGTTGTCTGTACCATCATCATTTACTTCACTACGCCCTTTTCTTTTCTTCTTAGATTTTGACTTCTTTTCAGAGTCCACTTCAGCAGAAGCCAACACCTCGCCCCTGCTTAATCAAAGCTTGAACTTGTGAAATTTGCAAAACTAGATAAACAAATAAGTAAAAATTAATAATAGTAATAATAATAATGCAAAAACCTAAGTAATAAGCTTATACATGAAATTGTATATAAAATATAATGTTAGGCTTGAACTTGTGATTTGTGAAATCGACAAAGATGGTTAGGAGTTTCCCACAGGTAAGATTCACGATATGAATGACATTCGAGGCAACGTTTGTCAATTTGGGTCATCATCTATCGTCTACAAGCAGTGAAACATTTGTCAAGATCTTGCATAAAGAAGATTACCGACTTATTATGATGCATGGTAACACAAATCACGTCGCCTGTTGGTACTCATGGAGATCTTTGATGAAAAAATCAGTTTTTTTTACAACATAAGGTACATATGAGCTCATAGTCCTTCACAAAAGTCTAGAAATCATGTGTAACCAAGGAAATAAGAAATGTGCTGGGCTTTCCATGTAGCTTCAAGAAGCCACCTTCACACAGCCACAAAGCCAACAAAACTTTGATAATCTCTACATCACAACTTGGTTTTAAAAAGCATAAGGCGCACCAAGTCGATATGGTCCCAAGTCAAGACACAAAGCGCACCGATTTTCGTATGTGAGGTGCAATTTATGTATGCAAAACTATTTTGTGTTCCTCATAGCCTTCTAGCATCCACTTACCCACTTTAGACATAAATAAGCTCTAAATATGGTTTAATATATAAATAAGCTGTATGTAAAACCCAAAAAAGCAATATCTACAACATCCTAATGCAGATAACCTTCCCTCGTACAAAGGGCACACCTCAAGACTCGCACCTCATCCGCTTTCTGTACGCATTGCGCCTAACCTATTCAGAAGCAAGTTGCATTGCGGCCGAGGTTGCCACAAAATCCAGTATAAATCTAATGGTGTGTCTAATTTTCAACTCACAAAAACAAAACTTAAAGCCCCCTACACAAACTATTACTCCAGCAACTAGCCACCCCTCCATGTTCTTTAACTATTCAAGTAACTATACAAATTGTGCATGACATCATCCATGCATCAGCTTGAGGCAGTGTTGTATTTTGCGTTACTTTCAGTATAGATATCTTCTAGACAACTATCAAGTCTGTTTTGATAATTTTTTTTTAGTTTTGAGTTGAGACTTACAATACAAGAGAATACGAATTCCATATGGGCTAGGTTTATGTTTCTGTCTATTTATTCACTTGTTTTGATTTGTAGACAATGGGGCATTAGAGTGAAATATTTTTTTCCCAGACTTATAATATACAATGCTAGGAGTAGATTAGGTCAGTGAATAAACCTAAACTAAGAAAATGAATATAATAATCCATTTAAGCAAATCTTATGCTAACAAAACTTACATATCATTTGCCTTTTGAACATCTTTAGCAGCCAACACACCAGTAGCCTTTTCCTTTTTAGAGGACTCTTGCTTTTTCTTATTTCTTTTGGATTTTCTCTCTGGAGTTACTTCAGCTAAAGACGGCTTAGATGAATTAAGCTGATCTCCTTCCTGTTGCAAAGTAGAACTATTAATAAAGATAACAGACACCATCACTCTTGATTTTAATAATATAAACACCATGAAAAATATTCTCAACTTTGTGAGGCTAATATAAATGCATGTTACAAGTGATTCCACATGATACTTAAAATTAAACCAAACGCACAATATTGAACTTTTTAAAAGATAAATACTCACCCTTTTTTCTCGTCTCCGGAATGTACATCAACCTTGTTTTTTGAGTCGAGAACTTTGGAACTTACAGCATCTGACTTGTACTTATCATCGTTACTTTTTGTCTTCTTTTCCACCTCAGCAAGTGTTTCTTTGTTGATTTGTTTCCCATTGGCTTTTGACTTGTTCTTCTTGCATATGGATGAAATTAGTTGATCATCTTCTCATTACTCCAGGGTACACTCATTTCATCATCAGATTCAATTGACTGATACCTCTTTTTGAGTCTTTTAAGACGGCCATTCCCATTTTTGCTCTTTATTAAATCTCCCTCCTCCTCATCATCATCTGATTATCGAAAATAAAAATAATTTATAGGTTTAAAAAAGTTTATAATCCTTCGTTCTTGAAACATAGAACAGTTGGATTACCTCTGTTACTTGAAACGGGAGAAGGTGTAAGAGGTTCAGGCTCATCATCATTGATAAAGCTATCTTCATATTCATCCTCATCACTACAACGATTTGATTCATTTGTCTCTGAATTTGCAATATCTTCTCCAAATGATTCTCTTTGTCATCATAATGAAGGAAAAATAAAATTTCCATGTGAATGCATGAAAAAACATGAGAATTCGTGATAAAACAAAGTAATTCATTCAAAAATATAAGGATACGAATCATCTTGCATATTTGAATGTCTGTTGTGACCAACATAGTAACCAGTGAGGTATACGCCACGTGGACCAATAACAGAAAACATCACATCTTCAGCTTCATCAAATTCCAAATCTAATTGCAATGATTCCGTCATATTAGGCAGCAGCGCACATAAAAGAACAGGGCGCTTATCCCCAACATTGCATTGCACCAAACTCTTCAGTGTTGCAGTTCAATAGCCAAAGTTGCCTAAAACATACAGAAAATAGAATCAAATTGCGGAAAAAAAAAAGATCCTGAATAACAATTCAAAACATATAGCTGAAAAACAAGCCATGTTAAGTTTCTATAATAACAACTAACATACTAAAGATCTATAAAAACTAGTCATAGGAATATATAGAAGTTTCGGACATAACCAGATGAAACTCACATTTCACATATGTTATATGTAAGATATCATACACCTGTCCACTGTCTTTTGATATGATCAACTCCCCTTTCTTTTCTTTTTCAAAATAATCTGATCAATGTACATCAAAACTAGGCTCTCCTATTTCCTTTAAGAGGTTCCACAAATATGCCTAACGGCAAAACAAATCTACGGGATGACCACATAATATGTTTAATCTATAAAAAAATAAAAATTTTCCTGAGCCGGCCCTAACAATTGCATTGAGAAATAAACATGTTGTATCAAGTGATAACAACAAAATTCCGCAAGTACAATGACAAAGAGATGAAAGTATGTCGCACTTTGTGCAAATAACCAACCCGTTTCAAAATTAATATACCGTTAGCACACTCTTCAGTTCTTGTAACTTTTAAGGCTAGACGGAGTGGTGGGGGGCGGGAAGGGCTGGCGTGGGGCTTTCAAGGGCGGGAACACCGCCGCCGGTCCTGGCGTGGGGGGGGGGGGGGGCGGGGGGCAACTCACCGGCGTGGGGCTTGGGGTGGGGGTGAGGTGTCATCTCTTGATTGGCCAGCTTTTTTTTTTTTTTTTAACTTTAACACAATATATAATATTATTTCCTTCCCCCCTCTCTTCCCCCTTCCACTCCCCACAATCCCCCCCCCCCCCACATGGGTCCACAAATGCCACATGGCGCTTCATCCTCTCTTTCCCCCCTCCCACTCCGGATAGTCTAACATACTTATCATTCCCTATTAAAGCTAAACAAAATATTGTAATTTCACAGTCCAAGAAACAAACAAACAACCATACAAGCACAAATCACATTGCAGCATAGAAGCATAATATCCACTTCCAGATTGATCCCTTATATCTATAAATCGAAAACTTTATACAACCCTATAGCAAACAACAAACTCAAATCCAATAACTCTTGCTTCATAGCCTAAACAATCACAATCTCACATATCGATAATACTCTGTTTTACTCTAACAAACAGATTAACCTGACCTACAATTTCAAAGATGAATAAGTTATTGGTCATATCACAACAGCATTTTCGTGTTCGCCCAAATTACACAAATTGCTACATTTCATCGTCCAATAAGCATTAACCATACAGATACCATTATGATAATAATAACCTAAAGTGAAATATATAAAACATTTACCTGAGAAATTCGTAGGCGTCCGCTGGTACCAATTTTGGATGAATGCGTGTAGGGTTTTCCAGGTTTCACTTCAATTCCTAACGGTATTGTATGTAATCAGAACAGTTAATATCGTTTTATAAAAATATGAATCTATCGTTTGATTAGGGTAATGAATTACGGTTAGAATTACAGGAAATTGTAATGAAGAGTAATAATTATGAAGAAAGTGATTAAAAACTCACCCCAGAAAGCCATTATTTGATTGCTAGGGTTTGAACAGAGACCCTCTGTTTCTTCTGTTTTTAAACGCTGGCCTGGTTAGCTAGGGTTTATATATGGCAACGTTATAAAATATAGCCCGTTAATCTCACAAACTTTCTTTTTTTTTTTTTTTTTTTTTTTTCATTTTGTGTTTTTCTGAAAACCCGCCGGATCAAATGTCAGCGCACACAGTTATACCAAACGCACTTTCAAGTAGGAATCGGTAAGGCTTCATATGATTCCAAAAAATCTCAACATCCTCTTCAAAGATGGGTATATAGACCGAGGATGAAATCTACACTGTCCAGAAAGTTTCTTCATTATTATTGCCATAGCGTGGTTTGAAGTCAGTACATTCCTCTGACCTCACACTTAAACCAACTAACATTTGCTAACTGAGCGAGGATCATTGACGCACTTATGTAGATTTTAATATTATTTTTTTTTTTTTTTTTTTTTAATCAGAATTCAATTTATATTACCAATAACTCTTTACAAGTGGAAGGCAGGTAAGCGGGCCACAAGTTGCGCCGCTACCCCTTTTTGAATAGAAAAACATACTCTATTAAAAATGAATCTTAGGTCCTTCGTTGCTGGAGAGTTGCTCTGCACCACCTTTTGACTCTTTTAAGAATGGATTGCCTCAGGGGCTAGACCTCCAAATGTGTCAAAAGCAAATGGCACAAAAACGTGTTGGTTCTCTAGACAGGCCGCTTCATGTTTGACAATTTTCTGGGATTCTGCTCTCAAGGAGGCTTGCCCTGCCACAAACCCTGAATCTCGAAGTCCCACCAACGGAGACACCCCTGTGAGATCAACGCACGCATGTTTGCCTTGTGCCCACCCGAACACGAGGACATCTGCTGGCCTTAGAGTAGACCGCCCTTTTAGGGGGTCCGTCAAAAAGTTAACCGGGGCCTCTTTTCTAGCCGAAATCCCTGCCCTACGCAAGACGTCCCATAAAACATCCCTGACCAAATCATGTCTGTATTTAAATCCGGGCAACACTTCCTTACAGTGAAGGGCATGGTCCCCAAACTTATCTAAACATGCTTTTTTGCAAAACTGGACACGACTCATCAACTGGGAACATGGGAATCATGAGCCTGTATTTAAGGATAGCCCGGTATTCAACAGCTGACATGTGTTGCCAAGCCCCCCAATAGGAAGGACAGCCAAGAAATCTTGAGCATGCGCTACTTTGAGGCATTCAAACACCGCTTTCTGACGCGCAGTCATGGCAACTTATCTCCATAGTCTGAAGGGTTTTACAGTTAAACGCACTCACCAAGAACTTTTGAGGTTTGTTTGGGGGCGGTGTCCTTATCCATAAAACCACCCAAATCTAAATCAGGAAGAGAGCTGCGAACGTTGTCTAAAGCAAGCTCATAATCCAGGTCCATCCCCACTATCCTGCTGTTTCGTAAGATGTGGTCTTGCAGTCCCCATGACTGTACTCTAGAGGCAACAAAGAAAATGCAGACATGTCCTCTGCTGAACACAAGCCTAGACCTCCCAACCGTATCGGTAGAGACGCTAGCGCCATTGAAGATCCCCAAGAACGGCCCCCCACAAACAACAATATCTTCGACGCTTCTTCTCGAAGCGCCTTTGTCGAAAATGGATACGGCCTCATCAGTAAAGCCTGGTTGACATGTCCGAAGGCCAACAACAGTTTAGAAACACCCATACAAGAACGAGAGAGTAGCAGAAGTTCACTTGGGGGTCCCCCAATTTCTGCAGAGAAACCATCAGATCCACTGCCCGACGAGCCCTTTTAGCACCCAATGATCTAATATATCCCCCGTCCGACTAACAGCACACCCCAGGAGCTTCACACCTCCCTCTGGTCTCCGATATCGCTAGGAAATAAGCCAGACTTCACTTTTTCCCCATTGCATGACGGCCAGAAAATTTCACATTTCTTAATATTAAGCGTAAGGCCTAGATTCGGCCCTCAGCCCGAATAATATCAAAAGCCTTAGCCACTTCATTAGCCTCTCCCATAATAGTGCCATCGTCGAGGTACCAAGCATGAAAAACGGAAGGGTAGCAACACTCTTCTAGCCGCCGGACAAAGGGTGTAGAACAAGAGCGAAGAGAAGCGGCCCCAATGGGTCTCCCTGTTGGACCCCAGTGGAGGCCGCAATACAAGAATCCCCCACATAAAGCCTAGCAGGTTTGGCATATATGAATTGAACCCAAGGGTAGATGGATGGGCATCGGACGCTCACTTCCCGCAGGAGAATCGTGCTATCAACCAAGTTGAAGGCATTCGAAAAGTCGACCGTGAGCATGGCGAGGGATCCGTCATCATGGAAGGCATTCAAAAACCTATTCGCGCTATGGAGAATAGCCTCTGCCCCGTTGGGGACCCCACCCCAAATTGATAATCGCTTAAGTATGCCGCCATCTCTTTCCCAACTTTACGCATCGCGACTTTAGAGACCAACCTTCTCCAAATAGCCCCAACAGCAATAGGCCTAATTCCGTTATCGGGCTTGAGCAATGGAGTTAAGGGGGCAGATGCGATAAACTCTGCAAGAACTTTTGGGCAAAGCCCCCTAACAAAATGTTAATTACTTCAGTAGATCGCCAATAGTAAATCAGAGGGTGGCGAAGCCCTTTGCCCACAAGGGCATCTAAAATATGTTGAGCTCGGAGTCCGTCCCTCCCACACGAAGTCCCTTTAGGGAAGGATTTAATACTCCCTAACACACAATCAGGATCAACCTGAAGGGCATCTCAGATGGTAAGGCATTAGGCATGGTAGGGGGTTCAGTGATGGGTGTTTATCGATCAGGGCCTTCAAGGTGGAATCCCCAACTGGGGCAACCCCGGAGGAACATAGAACTTTAACTGCGGCCGTGAAATGGCCATCGGCAACCTTCGCAGACACT